>WAAF01010897.1:0-128347 GCA_013400475.1 Tricholaema leucomelas
GAACTGCAGAGTGGCAGAAAGAGAAGCAACATTGCCCAGAAAGTAGCTATCACTTCTGCTTCCCAGAGTAATTGCAATTATTCCAATAATTACAGTTTCTTCCACCACAACACTAATAATTGTGTACACTCCACGTGCCGTGTTCAGCATTAGGGGAGGTCCTTCCTCTAGCCAGGAAAAGGAAAGGGATAGTGGAGAAAACTGAATTTACTGGAATGTATTCATTAGGTGGCCTTGCAGTTCAAAAGTTCAGAAATACAGGACTTTAGTTGACACAGGTGCTCAGTGTACTGTATAGCCATCAAATTGCAAAAGGACAGAACCTATAACTGCTTCTGAAATCACTGATGAATCTCAGGAGTTAACTAAGTTGCAGGCTGAAATAAGTGTAACTGGTAAAGAGTAGAAGAAGCATACTATTGTAACTGGTCCTGCTGCGCCTTGCATTCTGGGAATTTTCTTTTTGAGACAGCATTGTTTCAAAGATCCCGAAGGTCATAAATGGGCTTTTGGAATAGCAGCTGTAGAAATTGAGGATGGTAAATTGAAGTTGTCTATTAGACCCGAACTTTCAGATGAATGTGTAGTTGTGAGACATCATGCATAGAAGATCTGAAACTGCCATTTGCTACTCAAACTGTGCACCACAGGCAGTACAGAATTAACCATTCTGTACCACAACTAACTTTGTTGCCCATTCATCAGCTGATTCGACAACTGGAAGGTCAGGATCAGAAGGTCATCAGAAAAACTCATTCACCTTTCAGCAGTCCGATTTCGCCCATGTGCACACCTAACGGAGACTGGCATCTCACGGTAGACTTCTGTGCCCTCAATGAGGTGACTCCACCTATGAGTGCAGCTGTACCAGACAGGCCAAATGGTATGCTACTACAGACATTGCTATACTTTCTTCTCTATTCCCATAGCAAAGAAATGCAAGCCTCAGTTTGCTTTCACCTGGAGAGGAATCCAGTACTCGTTCAACCATTTACTTTAGGGGTGGAAACACAGTTCAACAGTCCATCACTCAGTGAGCCACAACACATCGGAGAAAGATAAAGCACCAGAACATATACAATTCATCAGCATCATTGTGTGGGGCCAAGCTGCTGAAGAAGTCTTTGAGAAAGGTAACATCATCATTGACATTCTGTTGCAAGCAGGTTTTGCCACAAAGAGAAACAAGGTCAAAGGACCTGCCAGAGAGATTCAGTTTCTGGGAGCACAGTGGCAAAATGGTCACTGTCACATCCCACAGGATGTGATAAACAAAGTCTCCACTATGACAATTCCTGCAAATAAGAAGGACACTCTATCTTTCTTGGTTGCAGTGGGATTTCGGAGACTACATGTACCTGGATTCAGTCAAATTGTTAAACCTCTGCATGATGTAACTCACAAGAGAACAGTTTCGAGTGGGGACCTGAACAACAGGCATCCTTTTATCAGATAAAATGTGAAGTAGTCCGTGCAGTGGGCTTGGAACCTGTTTGAACTGGCCTGGGCATTAAAAATGTTCTGTATACAGCTGCAAGTAACAATGGTCCAACTTGGAGTCTTTGTCAGAGAGCTTCAAATGAGACACATGGTCGTCCGCTTGGTTTCTGGGGTTGTAGCTACAGAGATTCAGAGGCAAATTACACTCCAAAAGAGAAAGAAATACTGGCAGCCTATGAAGGAGTGAAAGCAGCTTCTGAAGTGATTGGAACTGAGTCACAATTGCTTTTAGCTCCTAGATTGCTGATTCTAAACTGTTCAGAGGCAAAGGTTCATCACCGCATCATGCCACAGATGCAGCCTGGTCTGAGTGGATGGCTTTGATAACCTAGTGGGCACAAATGAGTAATCTTGATTGTCCTGCTCTGGTGGAAGTGGTCACCACCTGGCCGGAAGGCACAGACTGTGCAAAACCCCCAGAGGAGAGAGTAACTCGTGCTAAGGAAGATCCTCCTTATGGGGATCTCTCTAATCAGGAGAAGAACTATGCTTTGTTCACAGATGGTTCCTGTCATCTTGTTGGGAATAAAAAGAGAAGGCAATCAGCAGTCTGGAGTCCTACCAAGAGAGTTACTGAAGCGAGAGATGGAGAAGGTGAATCCACTCAATTCACTGAGGTAAAAACTGCCCAGCTTGCTCTTGATGTGGCTGAACGTGAAAATTTGCCTATCCTTTACCTCTGCATGGACTCATGGATGGAAGCCAGTGCTCTGTGGGGTTGGCTAAAGGACTGATAGAAGAATGATTGGCAGAGGAAAGGAAAGCCTAT
The DNA here is from genome assembly GCA_013400475.1 of Tricholaema leucomelas. NCBI lineage: Eukaryota > Metazoa > Chordata > Aves > Piciformes > Lybiidae > Tricholaema lacrymosa > Tricholaema leucomelas. The sequence continues at coordinate 2,270 of WAAF01010897.1, forward strand.
TTGGTGTGCTGATCTATGGCAGGACATTGGTGCACAACTGGAGAAAATTCCAGTTAAGGTGTGGCACGTAGACACATGCCTAAAAGCTACTGAGGAACATCAACACAACTATCAGGCAGGTCATGCTGCCAGAATTTCTCAAGTCAATACAAACTGTGATCTTGACCTTGATTGGAAATACTGAAGTGAACTGTTCATAGCTCAGTGGGTCCATGATTCATCTGGACATCAAGGCAGAGATACAACCTGCCAATGGGCATGTGATAGATCAATTTACTTATCCATGGACACTATCATGCAAGTCATACATGACTGTGACATTTGTGCTGTTATTAAGCAGGCTAAGCGAATCAAGCCCTTATGGTATGGTGAGCGATGGTCAAAGTACAAGTATGGCGAAGCCTGGCAGATTGACTACGTCACTTTCCTTGATCTCGTTCTGGCAAGCAATATGTGCTAATGATGGTAGAGGCCAGCACCAGATGGCTGTAGACCCATCCAGTTCCACATGCCACTGCATGTAACACTGTTCTTGGTTTGAAATGACAAATCTTGTGGAGACATGGAACTCCAGACAGAATCAAATCAGACAATGGAACTCCTTTCAAGAACAGTCTTGTAAAAGGCTGGGCCAAAGAGCATGGTATTGAGTGGATGGTATAGTGGTTTGCTGAAAAACACCCTAAAGGCCATGGGGAGTGGAACTCTGAAAAACTGGGACAAACATTTAGCACAAGCTACCTAGTTGGTAAATAGTAGGGGTTCTGTAAAGAGAGCAGAACCTGCACAATCAGGTTTGGTACAAACAGTAGATGGTGATAAGGTTCCTGTTGTATGTGAAAAGAATCTGTTAGGAAAAAACTGTTTGGGTATTATCTCCTTAGGGCAAAGATAAACCTGTCCAAGGGGTGTCGTCTTCTGAAGGTCCTGGTCATACATACTGGCTAATGCAAGAGAATGGTTAAGTCCAGTGTATTCCACAGACAAATCTAGCTTAATCTGTGAGAGCTTAAAATTCCAAATATATAATACAAGCTGTCAGGAGTTTATGTTTTAGGTACAGCGTGGTGTTCAAAGAAAGAATCTACAAGAGAATACAGTTCATGAGCATGAACCCAATGTCACCTGGGAATCCCTGTTCTCATCTCATTTGTGAAGAGACGAACTGTTTCCTGCTTTCTGAGCTTTGGAATCTCCTAAATCCAAGATAGCTGGAGCAAAGTGTAAACTGATAAAATTATGAATTTGTACTATGCATTATTGTAAATACTAGTTAGATTATACAGATTATTACCCAGTGGTTTGCTGACAATTTAGAGGGATGGATTGTGCTGGTTTGAGGCTAATTGGAATATTTTAATGAGAGAAATAAGATCATTGGCTGTGAAAAGAATAGTGATGTCTGTATTACTCATTGGATCTGCTGAGGGACATAAAAAAAAGACATGTAAACAAAAAGTCAGTCAGTCTCTGTGTGGCTGCTGTCTGCTTCGCTATCTCTGCCTGAACCTGCATAATTCAAACTAATAATTCATCTTCTAACCTCTTACTGACCTTTCACAGCTCACCCTGCACATAAGGGAGAGCCTGAGATAAGGGAGGGGGGTTGAAAAGAAGGAGGAAGGAGGGAAGTTGGTTTGAAATCCCTCCTGGGTCATTCTGCTGGTCAGGAGGGGTTTTGTATCTCTGTATGACTTTAAACTTGTATATTATTGTATATAGCTGTAAATATCTGTATATATTGTATGTTTATGCTTGTAAATTGTGCCATGATGTAAATAAATCAGTGTTGGGAATGGTAGGACTTTTAGTGCTGTACAGCTGCTTGATCTTGACACACTGAAACATAAGCCATGGGTTCAGAATGTGTAAGTGGAAAAGTACTGAATTAAGTAAAATAGAGGGTCGAAATGACCTTAGAGGATGTTGCAACAGATAAAACAATGTAAAGCATGAACTTGCAGGTTTTGTTAATCCTTGCTTATCTATTTGCTAAGGTACAAGGGCTGTCTTGATGTCTGTACTGAGGTCTGTCTTAATGACCAATTAGGATTTGGCACGATCTTTAGCTTATATGTTAAAGTATATAGCCAAGTGCTGAAAGTACAGTAAATGGAACTTAGCTTGCATCAAGCTGCTCCCCATCTCTCATCACAGCAAATCACTTCATTCCTTAACTTCTAGCCATCTGAGTTAGTCTGGTGAATTCGGTGGGGGGAGGGGTCAACTCTCAAACTGCCACTCAGTTTCTTATATTTTTATAAAGATTTGAGTGTGATAGGAAGACAGTATAACCAATGTTCAGAATGTAGTATGATACTATGCTGAGTTCTGTATTTAATAGTAACATTGAGGTTTCTCTTTAAAGTTATTAGCATGCCAATATCTAGAAGTAAGTAGTATTGTATGAAACAGCTTTATTTATTGTTACTTTATTTAACTTACTGTTTTCTGACTCGCTGTTGTTGAAGAGCACAAACTAATGCCATTCTTTGTTGTTTATTTCAGCTTTGTCCAAAGTTCTTGCATACCAACTCTACCAGTCACACCTGGCCTTTCAGTGCAATTGCAGAGCTCATAGGTATGTGGATCAATAGTTTGCCTGCATACATGACTGTCATACTTTTTTCCTGTTACAAAACTTTTTTCCTTCAGTCATGGGAAGGAGTCGATCTTGTTACCATTCAGAAGCTTAGAACATTTTTTTGGTACAGTCAGATGGACTTTTTTCTTTCTTAATTGTGTACCTACTTCCTGACATCACTTGCAGGAGCCTTGTAGGATTTGCTAGATTTCTTACTGAACTTATTAAGGATTGCCCAATGTAGAAGACTCTTGGACCATGTGAATTCCTTCTCTTCTAGTCTACCAAATGCATGCATACTGCTTTTTGCTGTTCCTAGGCACATTCCAAAGATGTGCATATTACTTGCCTTCTGTGCAGACACAGCTGACTACAGACAGGTTAGCACAGACAGGACAGTAAGTGCAAGAATGTGGGTTCTTAGCACAGGCAATGCTCAAAATGTGAACAGCACCAATAGTCTTCTCCTATTCCTTCTTCCTGGGTAAACCAGATTTAAAGTTCAGTAGTGGCACATACATCTACTGTCACTCCTACCATTCATGCTTACCCATGTTTCTGGGTGTTTTGTCAAGTCCTGGGAGTCTTTCCCATATGTGTGTCCTGGGCTTTTTACTACACTCTGGCTTAGATCTCAGATCTCAACAGTTGTTGGTTTCTTCCAACTTCTCAGCTTGTCCAGCTTGAAATAGCTAGCAGAACAAATGTCTACCAGCACACAGGAAAACGTAAGAAGTAGTGTTTAGCAAAAATGTGCAACATAATGTCACAGGGTTCAACCAGGCAAGCATACTGACCATCAGCCTGCTTGCACACAATCAGCCTGTGTCATTCCCTGTCCCCTCCTATTATACCATTCTTCTTCCATCCACTTTGACCTTTTCCTTTTCTTTGATATTTCATCAAAACATTCAGCAGTAATTTTTGCACATTGCCACAATACTACTCAAACACCCTGATTTTCTTCTTTTGGGTTACCAGATTTCTGGCTGAACACCTTCAGGATTATACTTAAGTGGTTCCCTCTAATGGTTCATTTATCACTGTCCTAAGACTTCTTTATTATTTCTCTGTTATATTTCTTTGTTATATTCTGTTAGCTAGCTCTTGTGTATCCGACTTGCTAGCTCCATCTGTTTGTCTTGCCTTTGATTTTTGAATAATGATTAACTGGATATCTTCAGAATTGCATGTTTCCTAAGTTCAGGAATAATAAGCAGACTGACTTTAACTAGTTCCTCAAAATCGAGGTGTGATTTGGATACACTGAATAAGCTTATCTGGCAGTTTGCCAAAGGGAATAACTCTTGTCATACATTGCTTTTCTAACCTAACAAGTGCAAATAGGAATTTTTCAGGTAGGTAAGCTGTCACCAAGGAGGAAGCAAGAACCACACGCCCATGGGAGGGGCTGGCTGTTTTGAGAGTAACAGTATGTTAGTGTCATTTCAGCTGTTTAAGCATCCCATGCCATACCTGGCTGAAATAATGTGGCTGTGCTGTGCAAGGCATGCAGACTTGCTTTCTTCCTTTGCCTTTGTTTTATCATGTGTTGTTTTAACAAAACTTAAAGATCACAGTAGCAACACAGTGGTTGTAAAGGTTTCAAGTTAGTCATGTTGATTTAAATGTTTTGTAATCTGTCTTTCACATTCTGTGCAAGGCTATACCACCTGCTAAATATTGCATATTCTAAATAGGAATACATTTTAGAAGCTTGCATATTTGCTTTATGAAAGCTTAACTAAAATGTTAATGATTTGTATACAAACATTTGTCTTTTAAGGTCTAGTTCCTTCTGTCAGCTTTTTGGTAGCTATATTGCTGGCTTCTGCCATTAGTTCTCAATCAGATTTAATTTAGGTGAACTAATGGTGATATTTGGAAGAGTGTAAATTGGGCATCTAGAGAGATCTGGAGAGCTAAACTAGCTTTACTGCAGTAAAGGTTTGGGGAGCCATGGTTTCTGTTTCATTTGCAGTAGCAATGCTGCAAGCTCTTTAAAATCCTGTGAATAGAAAGTTTTGTCTAAAGCATTTTGTACTTCCTTTCTGTGACATTTGGTTCTCTTAATACGGGAAATAACGTGATGTGATGTGATGTGATAGAGAAGCATTATCTTCTAAATCTACTGCACCTATGGACTCGAAATTCTAAATTCCACAAACCTGTGTGAAATGTGGAGCCACGCTTCAGATTTTTGCTTGCGTATTTTTTTTTTTTTCTCTCAGATTTGATCATCTGAAGGTATGATAGTATTTCAAATCTAATTTTGCAATTGAAATGGCTGCAGGCAGGTAAGGTGTTGTTGCAGTTGTCCTTGTCTGCACTGCAGACAGTAGCCCAGCTTCCTGAAAGCCAGTCAGAAGAGAGATTTGCATGACTGGGAGAAAGTACATACTGAAGCAGCTGTTTGAGCAGCAAGAAGTGAAAGTAAAAACTAGTCTTGGTTCCATTTTTTGTTCTCACATTTGAGCCTCTCATCTGCAGCTAAATTTTGCCTGCATATTGCTGTCATCTCCAATATATGGGAAATCAGGTGTTGTCTTCAGACAGTGTTTGTTTGGTTTGATGCAGCTGTTTCATTGTAATGTTTTGGTTTAGTGCTGTCATTTTTAAAGAACATAGTGCTTTAGGAGACCTATGTTTTAGGTCTAAAAACTGTGGCTTTTTGTGCAAAAGTTGAATTATATTTGGTGGCTTCACTGAGAGATTTCTGTCAGTGCCAGCACAAAATTTTTGCCATTGTATTACATACCTAACTGGAGCTGAAAAATGGCTGCAATTTTAGAGCTCCATTATTTTAACATGTGACTCTTCAGGGTCACAGACCTGTGATTAGGGAACTAAGTTACGTTGCTGTAGTCACCAAATAAATAAATAGATGTGCAAATATAGCACCACAATAAAGTTAGGGGCAGCTCTTCTACATAGCTGTTTGGCAGCATTACAAGGCTGACGTTTGGCAGGTTGATTATATATGTATTACTGATAAGGATTTGTTGGACACTATATAAGGATTTAAGTAACTTTGGGAAAGTTACTGACATCTTCACTGGAATTAAACACTTCAAAATATGTTCACATTTAAACTACTCAATTTTTGCTTTTCAGTATCCCACCTTTGTTGTCTTGCTTTCTCTTCAGATAATGCTTATGATCCAGATGTGAGTGCTAAACAGATATGGATAGACAAAACAGTGATAAACGACAGTATATGCTTAACATTCACTGATAATGGAAATGGTATGAACTCGGAGAAGCTACACAAAATGCTAAGGTAGATAACCTCTTCTGCAGTTTTTTTTTCCTTGTAAAAAAAAATACAGCTTCTAGTTCTGCGATTGCTTAACTTACTTTATTTTGTTATGTGTAATCAACTAACTGTTTATAAACTTAGTATTTCTGAAGATAAGCAATTATCCAAGTGAGACTTTAAAATAGACAGATGCTAATAAAACTTCCACAGAACTTTGTCAGTGTGTTACTATCTCATAATTTTCTCTCATCCTTTCTGTCAGTCTTCCTATTTAACTTTCTTTGCAGTGGTGGTGCTGTGTAAACTCTGTAATGCTCTTAACTGGAGCTGAGGAGAATTCACTTTGGGATTTTTTGTTTGTTTTCTTAAATTCATGATTGCTTTAGTTTTTAATGTAGAAAGCAAGAGAAAAGGGAAGATTCAGTTCAAACCCATTGGAGTACTGAAAGTAGAATGGACTGTGGAAAACTGAAGGGAATTATATTCCTGTGGTTTGTCTGTTTAAATATTCTATAGAGTTAATCTGTTTATCTTTAAATATTCCGTAGAGTTTGAGCTGATCTTTCTGCAGCTTTTCTAGTTAGCAAAGAAATTGCTGTTCAGTTGCTTTTTTAGTATGAAAGACTGCTGTGTCTGCTGGTAAATTTCTGAGTTTAAGTATGAGCAATTATTTTCTATTAGATACCAGAATTAGTAGTTTGCTTGCTAAGTTATTATTAGCAATAATAATGTTCAGTGTTGCTGATACAGTTACTTGTTTTGCTTTAAATATCACATATAATCACTAATAGAAAAATCTGTAGCTCACACATTTTCAAGAAGGGGAGAGAAAAACCCCAATATTATAAAAAACTTCTCTTAGTATTCATTTTGAAGCCACAGAATAACTGCTAGACTCATGTAGGAATGCCTTCATACTTAAAAATGAAAGTACATTTCCCTAAGTTCTTGCAGAGTGGTTTTTATCAATGTCATATAAGTAACTTTCAGGATTTGCTTATTGTATTTTGTTTAATTTTACTGTATTCTCTGGTCTGTAAAACAACTCACTGTGTTTGAGTCTAATTTAAATCTTAGTGTGAATCTTGTGGTTTCTTTTTTTATTTATAGTTTTTTTGGTTGTTTTTTTTTATGGTCTTCTAATGTTCTCACGTTTCAGCTTCGGCTTCAGTGAGAAGTCTGTGATGAATGGCCGCGTTCCAGTGGGACTGTATGGAAATGGATTTAAATCAGGGTCCATGCGCCTGGGAAAAGATGCAATAGTTTTCACCAAGAATGGGGAAACCATGAGTGTGGGCCTCTTATCTCAGACTTTCCTTGAAGTCACAAAAGCAGAGCACGTCATGGTTCCTATAGTGACATTCAACAACCAACATATCCTTTCAGCAATTTCTGAATGGAAAGTTGCGGGTACATGCAAAATTTTGGTAAAATATCAGTAAGGGAAAACCTCCTTGTCCAATCTTATGGATACTCTAAATTGTAAGATGCAAGGAAGTCTGTAATTAGTTAAAACCTTAAATTTGTAGGAACTCTTGAGATGTGGAATGAGAACCTGTGAAGGGAGCTGCAGAAATTCATTCATCTTCAAAAGCTTTCTTCATTCAAAATTTCTCCTTAACATAATGCTTACGACAGGTCAGTGATGCAGCAGAATTCAAAAACAGCCTGAAGGCCATCTTAACACATTCTTTGTTTTCTACTGAGGAAAAATTACTGGCAGAGCTAGATGCTATAATAGGGAAAAAAGGTACAAGAATTATCATTTGGAATCTTAGAAGGTAAGATGAAGTTCTGTCTCCTATATCTCTGATATAGTTTGTTACCTATCAGTGTATGCAAGTGTAAACAGTTGGGTTTCTTTGTGATATAATACCAAAAGACTGTGGACAGTTAGCTGTAACCAAGAAACTAAACCCAAACTCACGTGATTGAAGTGCTGTAACGTTGCACAAGAACTGTTGCTAATATCTCAAGTAGCAAAGCAGAAGGAAGGAGAATGTAAAAGGCTTCACGTTTTTCTTTAAGGTAATGCTGCTTTTGCCAGAAGGAATATCGAAATACAGAAAACACAGATCTGTTACTACATTCATAATGTCATGTGTTTGAAAAAATGCAAACATTTTTTTATGCACAAGCAAGTGTTGCTGGCTTTTAAAGTTTGGAGTCTGCAGTAGCCTTCTAGAGAGATCTCAGTCTTTCTAAACTTCTTAACTGTTTACCATAAAATAAATAGAAATTAAAGTAAATAAATACCGTTCTTTGTATTTATCTCATTTTCCTGCTTGCCTTTGTAGGATTGTTTACAGCAGTATAGATTTCCAGGCTTGCTTAGCTTTGGCTTGCTTGTTGCATTTTTTTTAACACCTTTAAACCTGCTGCAGCTGTGGCAGTTGGGTATCATCACTTCCCACCTTCTTTCCCTTTTCCTCATACCTTTGCTGCTGCTTTATTAGCATGGAAGCTGGCTGGTGGTTTGTCCATAAAAGCTTTATCATGCCCTTAACTGTGATGGAACTAATTTTTTGGAAAGACATTGTCTTGTACTGTGTTCTTAAGTGTTTAGATAACTGTGCTGAGATAAGAAGGTATCAATAGCAAGAAATTTTGAACAGTTTCAGTCCCATGGATTTGGCAAGAAAGTTAATTGGATTTCAATTTCTTTATTGTTGCTTATAAGAAAAAGGGAGTGTATACATGTGTAGGAGAATCATGCCTAGATGAGACTTGATTAAATATCATTATACTGAAGGAGAAGGTTCTTGTGGTCAGCATACTGCTTGCAGTTAATTATACTGCTTATCCACTAGACAGACTCAGGAAGCGCCTTTCTGCTTATGGCAGAAGGCAATTAGTGAATTTTATCAATGCAGCCTGAGACTAAGGGAGCATAGATTAGCCAATCAGAATGGCACTTTACTTAGCTTGACCATATTAGGTGAAGCCAGGGCTTTTGTTTTCATTTCCTGAAGTTGCTTGCCCCAGCACAGAAGGAGGGGGAGCAGTGGAACATGTCTGGGCAAGCTGGAGTCCTTGGACTCAGTGGCTCCAGATTCTTTGTCCTTTTTCCTGTGCTTGCTTCTCCCCATAGCAGGAAGGAGAGTAGAAAAACAGGTCTGGGCAAGCTAGGACACGTATAAGCCTATTTTGGCCTATTCAGGCCTACCACAACGGAAGTTACAGGAGAAAAAAAAATCTGGAACGGAATTAATTTTATTGCTAATATGTTGTAATTAAGTCTGTTTAAAAAAACAAACCAGAAATGTTCCAGTAAAGACTTTTTTAAAAATTGTGTCAGCTGTGATGTATCTCAGTGTTTTGCAAAGGTTCTACCAGTATATACTGCAGTGTACACATCTGCAGTTAAACATTGTGTGAACATCTGGTGAGTGGTTCAGTAAGAAAGTGTTGTAATTACGGAGTGGGAAAGCTGTGGTGAGTGCCTTTTTTGCAGTGTTAAAAATCTCAGGAAGACAATTTCTAGTGGTCAGAAATTTTGTTCTTACAAGGAACATGCGTCTTTATCCAGAATTTAAAGCTGATAGTGACTACTTTTATTTTAAAAGTGTGACCTGTTTGGAGTTAGCTTGGAATTCATGAACATCTCATTTTGTGTCACTTCTCTTGGATATCAGAAGGGGACTGATCAACTTTTATGTGAATTTTGGCAAGTCTTGGAGGAAAACCAGCATGGTGTAGAGGAATTCCCTTTCTCTTGCATCTTCATGGTACTCCCTGAGCCCACCAATTCATCTTTATCTTGTGTAGGCTTTTGTTCCTCGTAATTAGTATATTTTTAAAAAAATTTCTTACCTAGAGATAAGAATGAAAAAACGGAATTTGACTTTGAGAAGGATAAATACGACATCAGAATTCCAGAAGACTTAGATGAAACAGGCAAAAGAGGATATAAAAAACAAGAGAGGCTGGACCAGGTTGTTCCAGAAAGTGACTACTCACTGCGAGTATGTATAACTTTTTTTTTTCAGTTGTCTGGTTTTGGAAACTATTTTTGTTTCAGTATAATGTACTGTACTATAGAAGTGTTGATTGGAGTGGGAAGGACGAATGTCAGAATTTAAGTATTTGAATGTTAATTTTGAAAATTGAAGATAGAATGTATTTGTGAACATTTGTATTTTGTATAGTGTTGATGCTATGCCCATGAGGATCTTTTTAAAACAGGTTAACTTTTGTTTGACAAAGTCTCACTTCTGGCTTTCAAAAAGAGGTAAAGGAATGGGGAAGCAGCTCCATTGTTTTAAAACATGGATGCCAACAGAGACAAGGCTTTTCTGTGGGCTAATTGATGTGACCAGAATCTCCATGCTTGATTCATGATAAATGATACATAAGATTTGTAGCATTCATAAAAGCTTCTTTCTGTAAGAAAGTCCATCTATAACTACCAGGTGTTCTGGCACTTTTTGTGGATAGTATTCCAATTGAACTAAAACCTTCAATTGTTCGGAGAGTCTCTGAAGTCTTATGTCCACTTCAATTATTAGAAGTTGCATATATAACAATGAGTGAAACACACATTAAAATGCATAGATCTATACATTTATAAGAAGATGGCATAGCTGTTATCAAGCTATGATAATACGTAGTCATTTGGAACAAAATTAGCACACTTGATTTTGTTTGTTATTTTAAAGATCATGGTAATTTTGTTAAGCTCTCAATAGGGGATAAAAAGAAACTCGAGGATTTCAGAGCTCTTTTAATGGTAGATTGCAGCCTCAGACACCTGATAAACTTGTCATATTCATAAAAGTTATCCTTCAATTTATATTTAGCTTGTGATATATGTATGCTTATTATGCACACCTGCATTTCCTGTTTTTCTGGATTCAAGTTAAAAACAAGCAACAGCCAAAAAAACAATCCAAACTAACAACAACAGAAAAACCCCAAACCAACAAAACCTCATGTTTCATAAAATTTAATGAAAACTTGAGTTTGTCTTCCTAAACAGTCTGTGTTGTGAAATATTCTCAAAGCTTTGAAAGTTTTTTAGTAACAGGAGTTACTGTATGTTTCATAGGCTTATTGCAGTATCTTGTATCTGAAGCCAACAATGCAGATCATTCTGAGAGGACAAAAAGTGAAAACACAGCTTGTTTCCAAAAGCCTTGCCTTCATTGAACGCGATATCTATAGACCAAAATTTTTGAATGTATCCTTTGCTAATACTTACATCATTGCACGCTGAGTTTAATGATGTGATTTTTATTTTAATTTTAATGTGATCTGTCTAGATTCTACTCTGTATGTTGCACTTACAGTCATGGGTTGGGGATTTTTGGGTTTTGTTTTGTTTTTTTTTGTTGGGGGGGGTGTTGCTGTTTGTTTGTTTTCTTGTACTGAAGGAATTAATATCAAAAAAAAAACCCAGGAAAAAAAAAAGGCAAACCAACCAAAACCAACAATATATTCCATGACCCAGTTTAGAGTGACTGTTAAGAGTAGCTATGTTTTCGTGTGACATAAGATTAGAAATTTTCCTTAATACCTGGTAAAAGGCTAAAACTGTAAGAATTACTTTTGGATTTAACTGCAGAAACAAAGATCATTATGGAATAATGATGTACCATAAAAACAGACTCATCAAAGCTTATGAAAGAGTTGGCTGTCAGTTAAAGGTAAGAAATTAAAGCTCAAATGTATAGTAATATCTTTAGAAATCATCTCCACGCAAATGCTGATTTTAAAAAAATAGATGGAAACCAGAATATTGATGTATCCTTCATAAATCCATTTTTTAAAGTTTGGTGGTGTTTATAAGTTGTATTATATGCCACTGTTTCAATATTTGTTTTTTGAAATGAAGCTTGATACAGAAAATATGGGCCTGAGCATATTTTTTCAGGACAAAAAGAGGGGTGGAACAGAGGGAGGATCTTGCTCAGGGGGAGTTTGTCTCTAGAGTTTTCTCTTGGAGAGAAGTCATAAGACAGAAAATTGTTTTTACCTAGTATATATAGCTTGTAATTTCTCCTAACAAATTCTGTTGTTTTCTCCAAATCTTAATTTCTTACAGGCAAACAACATGGGTGTTGGTGTAGTTGGGATTATTGAATGCAACTTCCTCAAACCAACTCATAACAAACAAGATTTTGACTACACAAATGAATATAGGTAAATGTACATTTTTGTCTGGACTTTTTATTTAGATTTATTCTTTCACCATAAGGTTCTTTCTGTGCTAGGATTTGATTATTAAATGTGGTCTTTCAAAAACCCCCTTTGTTTTTAGGCTTACAATAGCAGCATTAGGAGAAAAGCTTAATGATTACTGGAATGAAATGAAAACTAAGAAAAATGAAGAATATCCATTAGCTTTGCCAGTCGAGGAGATACAGTGAGTATCACTTCTCAATAGAAGAATTATACGTATTGTCATTACTGTTTTACACTCAGTGATAAAAATGAACTTTTCATGTGAATGTTCTGTACATTTTTTTCCATTACAGAAAACAGCCTGATCAGACATGGGTACAGTGTGATGCATGTCTGAAATGGCGGAAGCTGCCCGATGGAATAGAGCACTTGCCAGAAAAGTGGTACTGCTCCTTGAACCCTGACCCACAGTTCCGGTAAAATTGGATTTTAGTGAATATCTAAATACTGCTTTTAGTTCATATTTAATCACCTGTTATAAACATGGATGTCTCTGTCATCTTATGGTTTAATTGTTGAGTTTTGTTGTGCCTTCCTTTTTTCCTTCTTAACTTAGGAACTGTAATGTGCCAGAAGAACCAGAAGATGATGACCTAATACATCCTACATACGAGAAAACATACAAGAAAAAGTGAGTATCAGAGATTTTCTTAAAAGTCCCTAAACACTAGAAAAGGAGTGTGAAAACTTAATTCATAGTTACGCAGTTCTGTCACCTGTGGTACAGCTGCAAAAATATATCCAGCCAAAGACTGGTGCCCTGAAATAAAGGCTTGATCATAGCAGTGAATAAATTAAAAGCACTGTTCTTTTCTCTGTTACTAGCATGGTGCCATTGCATTCAAATTTCTGTCTTTGACTTAAGTAAAATTTCTGTCTTTGCCTTCTAAGTAAAAGCTAGTGAATGATAATGAAAGCAGCCTCTCATTTAATAATAAGGAGAACAATGCAGCAACTGGTGTTCAAGTACAGCTCTTAGAGTGGCATCATTTCATAGTAGATAAGCGGTGTGAGGATAGTTTGGGATGTTAGAGAAGCAAACTAGGTCTGTTGGGAGACCTTGGCTGTGTAACCATTTCTTCAAGGTCCACTTTGAGCAGCTGAATACCTCAGTGTATTTGTTTAAGAGGATTCTGGTTAGCATTCTAGAAGTGAGAGTTTGGCGGTTTTCTTAGTTTTTCGAAATAAATTCGAGAGAGAATTTGTTTGAAGCTAAACTATTTAAGCAGTACTGGATTCTGAGTTCATTCAGAAAAAAATCATTCAATAAATCAGAACATGTACATTAGAATTTTCTTGTATCTAGCTGAGATAAAGACTGTTGTGTTTGGTTTTTAGATTTTGAGGTTGGTTTGGTTTTACAATGAGTCATCATTTTTAATCTAAGCTCTTCATTTATTTTTTCTTGCTGCTGTGCAGAGACAGGGAAAAACTGAAGAAGCGTCTGGAGTACAGCCACCAGGTAACTCCTGAAGTTGATAGGAAACTGACTTGGGTTGTGTAGTTGTTTTTGCTGGCAACATTATGCAGTTTGATTGACTAAGTCAAACTTTGAGTTAGTTTGCTTTAGCTAGTGGCCAATTGAACAGTTTAAATACCTGATATGTTTTGATGGCTGCAAGATTATGGTCAGTATTAGTAAAGGAAAAAATCCCCATATTTGCTGTCCACCAATTGAAAATACATCATTGCTTTCTAGGTAGTACTCTAATAAGAGTTTGAGAGGAACAAAGCCCTCTCACAAAGTAGTACTGGATGTCAGTCACTCATATAAGACAGACTTATAGTATCAGTACTTTTTGCAAGGAGGCACTCAAATTCAAATCAAATGCAGATGAAAATCAACATGGTTGAGTTATGAGAATGTGCTGTAATTTGGAGTCAGATTTTCCAAGTGTGATTTAGCTTAAGTTGCTTTTAATGTGCGAGTTGCTTTCAAATTGCTAACTTAAGATCATTCAACTTCTGGATAAAAGATTGCTCATGTGCTGGTTTAGCCTGTATACTTCATTGTATTAACTTTTCTGCCATTACTTTTACCCAAGTACAAAAGAAATTTCTAAAAGTATTGTGCATTTTAGGCAAATATTTTTGACAGAGATGGCCGTTCCATACTTCATGTATGATGATCAGACTTCAGACAGGGATACAGCTTGGGAAAAGCCCTTGCTTAAGATTTTACACAGTACTTTAAACCAGCTGTATCTAGCGAAAGACTTGTATGATCACAAAGCTGCCTTCTGACAGCAATAGATCTGTGCATGAAGCATGTAGCTAGTGTACGATATTCAAAGTGCTCTGAAAAATCTGTCGGAAGTCTAATTGTGGTGTAGAACTTGCTGCTTTCTAGTGTTCTGTGTCTTAAACCAACATGAAAGAAATGCTTCACATACATCAGAGTTTTTGGAGGGGAGCGGTTTTGCACTTGAAGTTAAGAAAGCTGGGATTTGTGATGTGGAGTATACTTTTTTTTTTAATAGTGTAAAGTACTGAGCCTGGGTTCAAGGAGATCTTTGTAATATAGCAAAAAATTGTTGATCAGAATTTTTTCTGATAGTAGGTAGTTAGGAAAACCTACTCTGACGAATTTACTAACGTCTGTTTCTTCTCATTCTTAACTAACATTACCTTACAGATAAGTAATGAAATGTTTTTAAAATCACCTGTTTCTTCAAGCAAAGACTTCAAAACGTTCTCAGCTGTGAGTGTGAAGGAAGCTGTTCCAAGACCACTTTTACCAGAAACATCAAATACTTCTGTAAAAAGGCCTATTTTTATTTTAAATAGATCAGTATCTTCACCTCATTGTGATTCTGACAACAGGTTAGTATGCATGTACAAAGTAGATTTCCTCTTCATTTCTAGAATTAGTAACTTGTTAATGAAAATCAGGGTGTTGGGTGTAGTCTTGTCTCCAGGTGACAGCTGCCAAAATGTATATGTTACTTTAGGAAAAAAGATTAATGGTACCTAGAAACCTTATGAAGTGCAAACAAGCAAAAGTGATTGGTGGTTTGCCTGCATAGGAGGACTGTACTGTGTTAACCACACTGCAGTCTGTTTTACTTAACATCTGTTGGCTAAGGTGCAGGAATGATTTTCCTGCAAATACTGATCAGAGTCTGTTTCAAAATAGTGTGTAAAGGTAATAATTTAATATGTGAATGTTCTGCCACTTGTTTCTACAGGAAAGGAATTTACTCTGGCTGCATGTCTTAAAACACTGCGTGAGGAGACATCTCTTTCTAGTTAAGAAGTGGTAGTTTTTAATAGTGCTTATAGAAACACTAAATATATTTTGAAACAAATGGCTTTGCAGTATTTGAGCAATACAATAATCACTTTCATATCTTGCTTTTCAGTCTTAAACGGAGGACACTTAGTTGCGTGACGCCTGTGTCTTTAAAAAAACCTCGATTAAATGACAGTACGTTCAACAGCCATCATGATGATGATGATGAAGATGTCATTATTTTAGAGGAGAGCAGTACTCCAAAGCCCTCAGCAGATCCTGATACTGCCCCCCCAGTAAAACCTGAATGTATTAATTTAGATCAAGAGGAGAAGCAAAAAGAAAACTGTGATGTCAGAGAATCTTGCAGTGCAGCGACTCCAGAATCAAGAAGTGAACAGCTGACCTCAGCAACACAGACAGAGCTCCCAAACTTAGTTGTTAAAAAAGAAGAGGTGGAAGATGACGCTAACATTGCCATTCCCAGGGCAGAGATGGAAACTGAACAGCACAGTGTAAATGATGTTTCTGAGTCATCTGTAGATCTTGCAAATGAACTGAAAAATCAGCTGCATTTAGCAAACCAAGAAAAAGAGAGGTACCAAAACAAGTGTGAAGCATTAACCAAACAAATAGAAACACTGGAAGAAAGGATTTTGGAAATGAATAACAAATATGTAAAGAAAGAAATGTGCCATCAATCAACTGAGACAGTTTCCTTTGAAGAAGAAAAGGTTCATGAAAAAAGTTTGGCTGAAGTGACCGTTCTCTATGAACAGGCCTTAGAAGAAATAGCAAAATTAAAGGAACAATGCAGTGCCCTCCAGAACCTAAAAACTGAATGCAGCAAGTGTGCTGATGGTGAAAGTAAGAGTGAGGTAGATGAAATTGCTGTGCAACTGGATGATGTTTTCAGGCAACTGGACAAGTGCAGCATTGAAAGAGACAGATACAAAAGCGAGGTATGTTTGTTAAAACAGCAGTAATCCCTCAAAACAACAAAAAAAAGTGTTTTAATGAGCATTTCCTAGCAGTTCTACTACACGTGTTATATAGTTCAGTGCGCTAACTAATCAAGCCACCTAAAAGGAGGAAGAAACACTAAACCAGCCTAGGTGCTTTTGGCTTTTTTTTCTTCCGTATACAGAAATGAGCAAACCAGAGAGAGACTGCAGAGCTCTGCATGTCTCTGACTACAAGAGAATTATAGAATTGTTTGGTTAGGAAAAGACCTTTTAGATCATCTAGTCCAACACTGAAAGACTGAGCAGGCTTAGGGGGAGCACAGACATTCTGGTTCGGCCATTTTAAAGCACCTCGTCTAGGTTGTACCTTCAGATCTCAATGAAAAGTTAATTAAAAGTCATCAACAAAGTTAAATGATTTAAATTTGTGCAAATTGTCTTATTTTAATCCACCACAATTTTATTTGATAGATAAAATTATTTTTCTTCCCTTGACAGATTGAACTACTGGAAGTGGAAAAAAATCAACTTGCCTATCAGTGTGAAGAACTCAAAGTGGAAATTGCACAGTTAAAAGCTTCAATTCCGCAAGCGGTGGCACATGCAAATGATTCTACCACCAGTAATGTAGAAGAATCTGTAAATTTTTCTGATGGAGAAAGGTACCAGTTCTGTTCTTCCTAGATTGTTTCAAGCAAGATTTTGGCTGGCTGATTGTATCTGAAATGTCTTGATGAAGGTCGTGTGTGATAATCATATAATAAATTCTTTTCAACTGCCTTTTATGACTTCTAACTCGGGTATCTTTTTTTAAAGAAATTGAGTTCATTTAAATTTCTTTATGATTTACTTTCTTTTTTTGAGCAGGGTTGGACATTGCACAGTAGAATGCCACATTGACAGTTCTTAAAATATTAAAAATGTCACAGTTTCTAGACAGCTTGAAGAACAAGGAGAGAGGGAAAGGAGGCAGGAAAGAGGGTGATCATTAGTTTATGCTGTGTAGATTAACTTCTGTTTTGTTTTCTGTTTTTCTTCCTTGGATCAGTAGTACTCTGTGGAAAGGAGTTTAGGTTTGGTTTTGAAACTTACCTTTCCTATAAGAACTTCTTGTTGCAAACTAATCCTATGGAACTAGGTTGTGTCCAGAGTGTATCTTTGAACTAACCAAGAATTTAAACTTACAAATAGAGAGTTTACAGATCTTAATTAGAAGAAAGAGCTAACACACAAAAGAAGTTTGCATATTAGATGGAAGCCAGGGTGAGCAGTCCAGCGGGAATATAAGCACACTGTCTGGTCATGTAGGATAGAACTGAAAGGCAGAACTCAGCTGGAGTTAAAACTGGCCAGGCCTGATGAAGGACAACCAGCAGACCTTCTCTAAGCACACCAGCAGCAACTACTGAATAAAAGAGGAGCCTCCTGCTCAGTGGAGCAGATGCTTGGTAGCACAGAACACGAGGTATGAGGGGCACAAGTTACTAAGGTACTGAGTATTTGGTGAGATCTGCCTTCTGGCTGCTAGATCCCAGAGCCAAGTGGTAATCTTGGTGACTGAAATGTTCATTACCTGTAACAAAAAGTGACTGAATTAGGGGATCATTTAAGCAAATCTGACATACACAAGGCCATGGAATCAAGTGTGCTGCTGGCTAATTGATGGAGTTGGCCTTGCAGTGAATGATATTTCCAAAAGGTTGTGGCAATCATGGTTTCTGATGCCTGGAAAAAGGCAGTCATCATGTCCATATTTAGGATGGGCAGAAAGGAAGATCTGAACTACAGGCTGGTCAGTGTAGCTTCAGTCCCTGGGAAGACCATGGAGAAATCTGCTTGGAAGCCACCTGCAAACCCTGATAGTCAAGGTAATTAGGAACAGCTATTGTGGATTTACTGAGGGCAAAACATGCATTTGCAGCCTCATTGCCTTTTACAATGAGATGGCTACCTCTGTGGGCCTTCATTTTGGCAAAGCTGACAATGTGGAATGATATAATATCATGATTGTGAAGTTTGTGATGTGTGGTTTGGATAGGTGAACTAGTAGATAGATCTCAGAACTGGCTGGACTGCTGAGCAATATCGAGGACAGTAAAGGTAAATGCCTTTGTTACAGCCCTAGGTGATTGAGCAAAATGAACTCAGATTCACAATGTTATCAAAGTGGCAGGAATTGTTGATACTCTGGAGGGTAGGGGGGCTGTTGAGACCTTTTTCAAGTTGGAGAAAAGGGCTGAAAAGAACCTCATGGGAATGCAACAAAGACAGCTGCCAAGTTCTGCACCTGTGTTGGGAATATGCCATGCAAGTGAACAAGATGGAGATTGTTCATAGGAAAGTAGTTTGTAAGAAGATGGCTTGTGATGCTGGTGTCAGTAGTGCACTCTTGTAGTGGGAAAGCCCAGTGCCTGCTGGGCTATAAAGGCAAGAATTCAGCCAGCAATTTGAGGCCAGTGATTCTTCCCTGCTGTTGGTCATTGTAAGACCAGACATGGACTGTTGTGTCCAGTTTGGGGCTTCCTGGCACATGAATGACACTGGCATATTGGAGAAAGTCTTCAGAAGGGCTGTCAAGATGAATAGGGACCTAGAACATCTGACATAGAAGGAGCAGCTGAAGGAAGTAGCCTTACAGAGTGGGTTACCTTGAAATCCTGTTCTCTTCTGCTGCCTAATGATAGTGTGGAAAAGATGAAACTAGCTTCTTATGAGCACCATGACTGAATTGAGATAATAGACACAAGCTGCGACAAGGGAAATACTTTCGAAGTATGAAAGGAAAAATAAAAGTGTTCACAATAAAGGCAATCAAACTCTGGAAAAGTGACCCAGGGAGATGATGGAATCTCTGTCTCTGGAGATTTTAAAAACACAAGAAGGTTCTGAGAAACCTGATCTGAATTAGCCCTACTTTGAATGTGTGTTGGAGAAGAGGGAGAATGGTCTGAATGACTTCCAGTGACCCCTTGCAATCTGACTTTTTTTTCTTCTGTGGTTCAATATCCCCTTTACCTGCCAACATTTCATTTTCTTCTTGCAGCATCTAACTTTTGCTTTCTAAAAGAATTAGGAAGTATATGCAGGACTTGTAAGTAATGTTATGGGTATGTGATGGCACTATGAAGACTGGCTATTGGAGATGATAAGGGAAGTGACGGAAGAAGGAAGTGCTCAAGGGAAAGGATGAGGATTTGGAAGCAATTCAGTCATGAAGAGAATAGAAAGGGGAACCAGGAAAGAAAGCAAAAAGATGAAGAGTAGCATTTTCCCTGTGCTTATAACTCTTTATTTCCTATTCATATTTCACGGTCTTTGGACAAACTAATTTCTCTTGCCTTTTCTTCTTATTTTGTTGGTGGTAGTAGTTTGTGCTTCTAAACATATAAAAGTATTGGGGTTTAATATTGCTTTAAGAAATAAAAAGGTGTTACAGGATAAAGGACTGTGCCAGTGCTTATTTGCTAACTTAAAAGTATTTAGAAATATTTCTGATATGTTCTGGGGAAGGCAGAATTACATTAAAGCCTTAGCGTTTGTTTGACACTAAGAGAGTATACACCTTAAAAATCAAATCTCAAGAGGCAGCTTTGAAAAACTGGTGAATTTTGAAATTATCTTGGTGCAGCTTTAAGTGATCAGGGTTTTATTGGTTTGTGGAAATCATGTATAGAGCCTTTCTAATGCGGAATCTTAGTCTGGTTTTGTTAAATAAAGGGCTGTGTATTTTAACATAAAAATTCATGTATGTCTAATCATATCTTAATTATTTTTTCACAGCCTGAAACTCCGCTCTCTTCGAGTGAATGTTGGACAGCTTTTGGCTACCATCATGCCTGATCTGGACTTGCAGCAAGTAAATTACGATATTGATGTAGTGGATGAAATTTTAGGGCAAGTTGTGGAACAAATGCATGAAATCAGTAGTACTTAAATATCGTAAGATTTTAGCGGATTCTTACTTGATCTTCCACTATAACCTTTGTGTAGGTTCAAAACTGTATATACTGCTTCTTCACTTTATATATTTGACATAGTTTGATCAATAAGTGTATATACACTACACGTTTAGATGTTCCCACAGATGCAGTGGGTGTTATTGTCACTTTGTCTTAAAAGAGCACTGTCAATATTGAACAACACTGATGTACTTAATTAAGGATTTTGCTTTTAAAATGCATTTGTAATTAAATTTGCAAATATTTTTATTATTAGGAATCTTAATACTTTTCTACAAAAGCTTTTTCGTTGACTTTTGCTCTTATATAACCATTAATACTTGTAATTATTTCTTCTTCTACGATCTAAATGGAATATATAAAATGCAAAAAAGAACCTTCCTTGATTTCCTTCTCAAAACAAACTAGTGGTGTTCTTGTATACTACAGTATTGTTTCATTACTATCAGCAATGTTGTATGTTGCATTAATGGGATAGAAGTGTAACTAGTTGATGAAAACTTTGGCCACATGGGTAATATTTGTGTTCTACTAGCAAAATAAGAAAAATTCTTTAATGATTTTATCTTGAAAACTTAGGATCTTTGACTCCCTTCTGGATTTTTTTTATGTCACTGAAGGACATTATCTGTACAATAGTTTTGCAGGACAAGCAATGCTAAGGGATATGGCTAGGATATTTCAGCCTTTTCACTGATGGAAACCATATGCCTGTTTGTGTCCTTGCTTATTTGATTGTTGTTTCCTACATGCAAGAACCTGTCTCTGTTTGAGCACCAGAAAGATCTTGAGTTCTACCCCTCATTTGAACACAGTGGTGCTGGTTCTGTACCAGTACGCAGCTTCAGTAATCATACAGCTCTTGCCTGCTTTTCTCCAAGTTGATGGAATGGGAAGCAGTGTTGTGAACCATTAGAGAGAACAAACTGGGATGGCATATCAAAGCTAGTTAGGATTGCTGGGCAACCTCTGCTCTGCATCAAGTACCACATCCGTGAGACCTGAAGGCTTTTACCCAGAGAAGCCCAGTGCTAAACAGGATTGACACTGAGATTCTGTGAAGTATACAAACTTTTGTATGTATCATCTCAAAACAAATCAATGCAGTGTTAAATACCTAGTTCTGCCTTGAAATCTTTCAGGCTGAGATGTAAAGGAGCAGAGACTGATCTCTGAAACTTACCTTCGTATCAGAATGCACCATGCTGAGTACAGATGAGTCAGACTAATAAATCCTTGGTTAACTAGTTGACTAGAAGTATTTGAAAAGGAGGTGTTTCTGTATCTGTGGTATTAACTACGACAGGGTGAACCGAAGCTGAAAATGTTCAAATAGAACTTGTTTATGCTATCTTAGAGTTTAGACAACTTTTATTATAGGTAAGATGGGGGACTCACTTCCCCCCTCCTTTTTTTTTTTTTTTAATTATTTTTTAAAATGTTTTATAGTGACTCTTAAGCCACTAGTTCTGTGCCGTAACACTCACGCAAAAACTTCCTGGAAGAAGTGAAACATAGAAAAGTAGCTGTTAGAATGGTGACAGTATTGTTAGCCAACTGCATGTTTTCCTTTCAAAGTCAACAGGAATGAGAGGAGAGGTGGCAAATGCAGTATATCTGCCTTCTATTCTGTGGTGGTATGTGTCATGATCAAGAAAAAAGATGCTTGCTTTAAAAATATTAAAAAATTAAAATCATGAAATAGTGTTCAATATGTTCATTCCTAGGAAGTATGTTTTTTTCTCATAAACCAGACATTTTTGGCTTTTGCACTGCTGCAGTCCTGATTTAATTAGATCACGCTCCTTTTAATTGTAGTTCAGTCAAATTCGTTTGATGGACAGTATTTCAATTTCGAGATGCTATACATTCTGATACGCCAATAAAGGTAATGCAATACTGTTGTACTTCATAATGGATAAGTTGAATGTTTGATTTTTGAAAAGGTGGCTGTATTGTAACCGTATGACTTTTTGATAGTTTCTATTTTCCGTTTATTGGTGTGTAGTTTTTGATTTCTTAATCATTATTTATTATGTTTCGTCAGACTCTAGCTGAATTTCTTATAGACTGGGAAAACAAAGCTCATGTCTGTATTAAAAGTGGCCACTTTACCCTGTACATTTACACTTTGGAGAGCAGTTGACTAATGGAAATGGGTTTTATTTACTTGTTAAAATGTATTTTTTTGTAAAAAATATGGAAAAAAATATAAATCTGAGTTTGCTGGATCAAAACTTGTATGTGATCAAATGCAATGTTTTGTTTATAAATAAATACTATGCAGAATGGTTAACACTTCTGACTTGTTTTAAGTAGTTGGGCATTGCAAGAAATATGCCTCAGTCGGCTTTTGAGCAGAAGACTTGGGGACACCATGCATTGCCCTTAGGCCGGGTCCCCTGATCAGCTGCCAGGCTCTGCCGCCTCGGAGAGGCTGTTACCCGTCTCAGAGTTTGAGACAGGACTCAAGGCCTTGTCGCCTCTCCCTCCCTCCGACAGGGGGCGGTGCCGCTGCACGGGCCTGAGGAGGCGGCGCGCAGGCGCGGGGTGGGCCAGGCGGGCCGGGGCGGGAAACGCGCTCCCGCGCGGGAGCCCAGCCAGGCTGCGTGGCGCGGCAGGTAGGGGGGCTGGGGCGCCCTGCGGCCCTTGGTGGACTTTAGGGCAGCGGGGTCGGCGGTGACCCACATGTGCAGCGGGAAGAGGAGCCTCCTGCGGCACCCGAGGTGCCTGTAGGCGGGAAGCTGGTATGCAAAGTGACGGGGAGTTAGGGAGTTAGTCTCCGTGCTCGCCGGGCTGTCGCCACTGAGAGTGTTTGTTTTCGTGTGGCTGATCTCCTCATGGTGCTGGGTATTGTCGGTCCCTGACCGCGGTTTTCGAGGCCCCCGGGACTTTGGAAAGCGGCTCCGGAGAGCGGCTGCGCGGCCGAGGAAAGGCTGCGGCTAGCGGCGGCTCTGCCTCCGCCGGGGCCTTTCTGGCTTGCAGTTTTGGCTGCTCAGTACCGCGCTGTCTGTACGGAAGTAGCAGCTGTCCCGAGGGCCGGATAGATGTGCCTGGTGCCAGCCTGGCGCACCGCGGCTCGGCCTCCTCCTTGTCAAGAGCTTGTCTTGGGCAGCCGAGGGAGTATGGGCGTGATCCGGGGCTGAAAGCGAAAACCTGTGCGGAGTGCCCCTGGCATTTGCTTTTATTGTAGCCCTGTCGTGTACTTCCGCTACAAGATTTAATTCCACCGAGAGGCGTGCCTTTATTTCCCTTCACACGCAGTGCCCGAGCACCACCTTTAGCGATAATTGCATCTCGAAATGGGCTACTTTGAAAGCATCCTGTCTGTCTCTGCAGTGGAAGTGTTGGATGATCTGCATGCTATGCTTGTGAAATCTGTGTTAACGTTGGTTCGACGTAGTCAAAAGCAACAAGGTTTTCCCAGGTATTTGCTTTGTTTTCTTTAGCAAACATGAAGGTCATCACTTGTGAGATAGCGTGGCATAATAAGGAGCCTGTTTACAGCTTAGACTTCCAACACGGAGCTGATGGGAAGATCAATAGACTGGCCTCAGCAGGTGTGGACACAGCTGTTCGTGTAAGTTTCAAACCTGTTTATTTTGGGCTTGTAGCATTCACAGAGCATGAAATGGCTTATTATCCAAGGTGTTAGATTGTTGGCCAGCTCGTGACAGTGGTGGTGAATGCTTTAGGGAAAGAGTATGGACTTGTAGAGCTATGTGCAGAATAACTGTTTCCTCTGCATGTTATCCCTGAGTTCTGCCAGTAAGTGTTGAACTGTTACTTTTAGAAAATTACCTGCATTGACTGTTGAATGATATTCCTGAGTAGTAACTGCTAATTTAGGGCACAGTCTTGTGGGTTAGTGAGAAACACTGGATTTAGTTTTCCTTATCTTCATCAAAAGTAAATTGTATCTGTCATTTTATTAGTCTTTCAGCAGTACAGAGGTCTTTCTGTTTTGTTTTTTTTTTAAACTCAGCTTCACATTCATCTCTTTGAAGTAATTTTGTGTTGGCTCTAGAAAACTTTGTTAATCAATTGCTTATCCTTTTGAGAATCACTTATGAAAACGTTGACTAGCCTAAGAAGGCTGTACGATTCACCTTGCAAAATCAGGCAGATGTTTGCTGTCTTCTAAATTCTTGATGCATGCGAGGACTTGTCCCCATCATCCAGTGATCTCTTGACTTCTCTAAAAGCCTTAGCCCTAGTTGGAAAGCTTTTGGAAATTGAGTGCACTGGGCAAACCACATTGGTTTTATCCAGATAAAAGTTAATGTCCACATGAATCACAGTTTCATTTGCAGAGAAATAAAATTAATTTGTCTAAAAGCTTCGTATGGAAGGTAGACATCCTGGTGAGAGTTTTTTTGGGTCACTGTTAGAATCCTTCTGAAAACCTGGGCCTCGGAGTGAAATGAAGTAGGTTATCTGTCACTGCTGGTCGGTTTCATGTTTGAGTTCCTGTAGGTCTTTTCAATATCTGGACCTGGTGATTTCCTGCAAGAAACTTTTATCTGCTAAAACTCTGCTGCTAACCTTTCCATTTGAGACAGTTCCTCAAACTCATCCTGCGATAAAGGGTTCCATCCTGGGACTGTCCTTGTGCTGCTTAGTAATAAACTGCAATGTAGAGAATCATGTAGGTTCTCTGCTCTGAGTGTATGTATCTGTCTGTTTATCTATTTTTTCTTGGTAATCTTAACATTTCAATTACCTTTTGGGCCTGCTCATATTCTGTCAGGCTTCCATCATCTGTTTTAAAAAGAAATGTAAAATATGGTAAAAAACGTTTTATTATCCATGCTAGAAGCACAGACAAAGAATAAGGTTTTCTTTTGTATTACTGCATTTTCTTCTGAATAGGGAAACATACTGTTTTAGCAGAGAATTTGAGTTGTAAAGATCAAAGTTGTATTTACATTTGAAATTGAGATTTTTTTTTTTGCCCCCTCAAGATCCTCAGTGCAGTGAAATAGGCCAAAGTCTTTTAATGTTTTTATTAGTCAATTATTAGAAGGGTAACTGCTGTGATATGTATATTATTAGAATGCCTCATTCTTTTAGGTAGTATGTGGGATAAATATTACTAAAAGTTGGGGGTTTATTCCAGTGGCCTCAGTCAAAAAATTTGCCTCCTTCACTTACAAACTGGCTTCTTACCTGATGATATGTGTGTTTCAGGGATTTTGGCCATATATATAGGTTACTGAATATGTATTTAAGTCATACTTATGCATATTTAAGGGCCAAAAATAGTTGTCTTTGACATAAGCAATACTGCTGCTACATCTTTTGGACCAACTATTACACGAAGAGGGAAAACTGGCAAAAGTTACAGAAATCTTACTTTAGGCTGCTTCATTGTTTGCTATATTCCTATCCAGGTCTGGTTGTTGTGTTTTCTTTTTCTCAACTGAGCAGCATCCAAGAGCAGATTATTTGAAACCCCTACTAAGATGTAGCTAACTGTACCCTTAGTCCTACAAGGTAAGGGTGCAATGGCATTGCTTTCGTGGCTGAACCAGTGCCACAGAAGGAGTGGCATCATCATGCACTGCAAAATTGAGAGCAAGTGGAATCAGGAATTCCTTAAACCATCATTGCTGGAAAAGTGTCCACGGCATGCAGCTGTCTTAATTTTCTGCTTGCAATCATTCTTGCTCAGATCATTTGCTTGGAACAAGTAAATCTGTTCACCTTCAGAGTATAATGCAAAGTTTTTCACCTTACTAAGACTTCTAAAGAGGGCTAATACTTCTTTTTTTACCTCCAGATTGTAGAAAAACCTCTGCTTTACCGCTCAGAGCACATGCTCCCTTCCTTTTTAACTGACCTTGGTGTCTGTGGGGCTGTTTCTCTTGTATTTTTCTTACTCTTCTCTTCGTAACTGCTGTTAGATCCTTTCTTAAATATATCATCACAGAGGCGAGGCACCACCAGCATCACTGATGAGCTGAGCTTTGGCCAGCAGTGGGATGATCTTTGAGTTGAATGGAACTAGCTCTGTCCAACATGGGATAAATATCTGGTATCTCCTGACAGAAGCCACTCTTGTAACCCCCTTGAGCTACCAAAACCTTGCCACATAAACCCAGTACTCTTAGAGGAAAAAACTGGGGTGCAACCACAGCTTTAGCTCTGAAAGTTTCAGCTAAGTTCAGAATGACCACCCAAAGAGTAAACTGTAAAATGGTGCATATGGATTTCATCTTGTCCTTGAAAACTGTTTGTTATGCTTCTATAACTAGATATGGAAAGTGGAAAAAGGGCCAGATGGAAAAGCAATTGTGGAATTCTTGTCCAACCTTGCCCGCCATACAAAGGCAGTGAATGTTGTGCGCTTCTCTCCAAGTGGTGAGATCCTAGCATCTGGAGGAGATGGTGAGAATTACTTTTCGTATGTCAGATGTGAGATGACTAATGTTGATCTAATTGTAATGTGTTAACAAAGAAGTGAACAGGAAAGAAAAAAGTTTCCTATAATGTCTTCTACAGATGCTGTTATTTTATTATGGAAACTGAATGATAGCAAAGAATTGGAACCATTAGTTTTTCAAGATGAAGATGAAGCTCAGCTCAACAAGGAGAACTGGACAGTTGTTAAAACTTTAAGGTAGTTAACATTTTGTTGTCTCATCAGTGTTTATTGATTCCCCAGTAGCTTTACCACCTGTTACAGCCTTCTGTTCAGTATATGTAGAACTTAAAAGCTCTCTAAAATTTGTAGCTCTAATATTTATTGCTGTATTCAACCTCCTTTTCTTACAGCGCCATCCTACATCTTCTTTTAAGGTCGAAGATTTGGCATTTATGTGACATAAGCGACGTCCTCTGAAATTCATACCTGAGATTTGCAGTCACTTAAAGCTTAGCATGGAGATATATGAAGTAAATGTGAAGTTTTATTTACTAGCTTTATAATATTTTTTTTCATTATGAAAGTAAAAAGCAGCAGTATATAAAGTGATTCATACAGTTTTACCAGACAATAGCTCTGAGGCTCAACCAATCTTTTTCAGCTAGTTCATTTTAATAGTTTAAAGTCTATGATATTACACAGCTTTTGTTTCAAGTGTACAAGTTACTGTGCTTGCTAAGACTTAGTATTAGTTGCTGGTGACATCAAACCACAATAGGAGGTCAATTACAAGTCTTCTGTTCTAACTCTCAGCTAAGTCTGAAGGAAATACATGATTCTGGACTCAAATGTATTTTGAGTGAGCAGTCTGTATAACTTTGTCTTGCTTTGTGTGGTATCCGTTAAACATTTTGGTTCCTATCTGTCTGTACTGATAACATCTTTAGTAATTTACACTTGCTAGAATCATAGAATGCTAGGAGTTGGCAGGAACCTCCAGAGATTGAGTCCAACCCCACTGCAAAGCAGGACCACTTAGGGCAGGTCATAGAGGAATGCATCTAGGCAGGTTTTGAAGACCTCTAGAAAAGGAGACTCCACAACATTTTTGGGCAGCCTCTTCCAATGCTCCATCACCTCACAGCAAGGTTCTTTCTCACGTTGAGATGGAATTTCTTGTGAGAGAGTTTAGGTCCGTTGCCCATCATCCTATCACTGGGTGTCACTGAAAAGAGATTGGCTCTGTCCTCCAGATGGCCACCCTTCAGATATTTGTAGATATTGATAAGGTCTCTTCTCAGCCTTCTCTTCTCCAGACTAAACAGCCCCAGGTCCCTCAGTCTTCCTTTGTAAGAGAAATGCTTCAGTCCCTTAATCATCCTCGTAGCTTGCCATTGACCTCTCTCTGGTAGTTCCCTGTTCCTCTTGAACTGGGGAGCCCAGAACTATACACAGTGTTGCAGTAGTCTAACTAGGGCTGAGTAGAGGGGGAGGAGAACCTCCCTCAACCTGCTGGACACAATGTACCCAAGTGTTCTTGGCCACCAGTATGCATATTTGTTTGATGCTTTTATGAAACCTATAAACACAAAGGAAAATTTTCTTGAGTAGTGACACTTCCTAATTACTTTGGTGTAGTGCTTTTGTCTTACATTTGTACAAATCCTAGAAATACTGGTTTCCAGACCTCCAAGGACAAATTCATTAATTACTTCAAATGTGTTTTCATTTTCTGTGAGAAGGATCTGTTGAAAAGACAGGCTTATTTTGAACAGACATAAGATATGCTTTATTTAAATGTTTTGTCACCTGAAAATGGAAGTGTTCATTTAAAACTGAAATTCCTGCTGTTCATTTTACTTCAGCAATACCTCAGTTTGTCTCTGGGTTTGGTTGGTTTTCTAACTAAGAAATACATAAAACTCATATGCATATGTTACCTGTTAATTTTTAATTAATAATTGGTTTCTTCTCTTCTGGCTTCTAGAGGCCACTTAGAAGATGTATATGATATCTGTTGGACCTCAGATGGAAATTACATGGCTTCTGCTTCTGTAGATAACACAGCTATAATGTGGGATGTCAGTAAAGGTAAACATTAAATTTATCACTTGTATCTCCAGTGGAAGTTCCTCATGATACTTAACCGAAGGAGCTGAAAACATCTTTTACTGTGATTGCTGGATTTCTGGGATGCAAAGATGCCCAAGATACCCTCAGGCCAGCAAAATGTATGCATAAGTCATCTCTTCACTTTGGATTATCCAGGAAATAAACATCACCCTTTTTTTTTTTTCCCGAACCCCTACACAGGCAGCTTGTCTATTACTTGGTCCACCCTATGCCCTAACAAACAAACCAAACTTTAATGGTATCAGATAGTTAACTGCCTAGTTTAAAAAATGGAAAGCAAGTATAGGATGCTGACTCTTTTTTGCAAGATGCAATACTTGTTAAGCTCCATTAGACATAACTGTTACATTCAGTCTTATCCCACTGCAGTGGAATTGCTTGCATTCTCCAAGAAAGGCCCATCTGAACTGCTGGTAGAAGTTCTAGTAGTAACATGTTAAGTTAGGTTTCTTTACAACAGTTTTCTTATTAGCAGTGTAATCATTACTTCCACTTTTAATGTGGAAATACTTAACTTTCTTAACTTAGGTTTCTAATATTTAGTGTCTGGCTAAGAAAAACTATATTAGATGCAGGTTAATTTTTCAGTGCACATAGATATGAAAATACAACTGTTTAGCCACTGACATTTTTTGTATTCTTCGTTTAGATGCTTAATGTCTTTCCCATCTGAACTGTCACATATACTTTCCAAAAGTCCTTAACCTGAATGTTCTTACCTTGCATGAATGTTCAATTAAGAATGTGTATGCTTAGAGCCTAAATATCTCTTAAGGGCATTGTGGCTGAATGTCTCTTGCATTGTGGAATGCTTATAATGATTTTAAAGGCACATATTGTTAGAATTATTACTGAAAAAAACTTGAATGGCCTCTTAAGTTGATATGTTACTTGTGTGTAATGATAAATACCACGGAGGGCATTTTGTGTCTTCAATCCAGAGCAACACTTAGTAGGCTGAAAGGAAGTAGTCATTACTGGAAAGTGGAGGCTCTGTGATTGAAGTTGTAGGTACATGAAAGGAAAGAGTTTCAAGGATATCTTCCAGTTGGATTTTTTAAAATCATAGGATCATAGAATGATCTGGGTTGGAAGAGACCTCCAAAGGTCATCTAGTCCAACCATCTCTGCAGTGAGCAGGGGCATCGTCAACTACATCAGGTTGCCCAGAGCCTTGTCTACCTTCCCTTTGAATATCTCCAGGGATGGGGCCTCAACTACCTCCCTGGGCAACCTGTTCCAGTGTTACACTATTCTCATGGTAAAGAACTAGTTCCTAACATCCAATCTAAATGTACTCTTCTCTAGTTTGAAACCATTACCCCTTGTCCTATCACTACAGGCCTTTGTAAGCAGTCTCGCTCTAATGACTGAAAGAAAATTAATAGCAAAAATCTATAGGGTTGTTCAGTACATAGAGAGCATCACTAGTGTAAGTCCTTGAGGAACAAACTGTTGGCAGCTTGCTGGGTATCCTATAGATATATCATACTGTGTTTGCTCTGTTCTTACTGTGCTCTTCCACAGACATGTGTTGTTGGCTACTGTTGGAGACAGAATACTGCACCAGCAGGATTTCTGGGGTTATGCATCATGGCCTCAACTATATTTGTGCAGTATATTTGAGAAGCTATCACTTTGGAAACTTTCCAGTTTTGTGCTGGTTTGAGGCTAATTGGAATATTTTAATGAGAGAAACTAGATCATTGGTTGTAAAAAGAAAATAATGATGAAGTCTGTATTACTCATTGGTTTGCTGAAAGGGATAAAAAGCCAAAAAGCAAACAGTTTGTCCCACTCAGTTCTTCAACGCTGCTTCTATTCACTTCCTCTTTGCTCCGCTCTAATCTCTCCACTAACAAATAACAAGGCAAGATTTGCTGGTTGTTTTTGTTTGCCTGTCTGGGAAAGTAGAGGTGGAAAGAGAGTAGAGAGGATAGCTTTGAACCCCTTCTGGGCAGTTTTCTTTGTCTGGGAGGGAGTTTGGATTTCTGTATTATTTCTGATTGTATATAATTGTAAATACTTGTGTATATATGCTTGTAAATTTTTGCTTTGCTGTAAATATAGCTTCATCTTACTTCCAAGCCATCTGAGCTAGTCTGGTAAATTTCAATAGTGGGGAGTGGTGGGGAGTTCCTAACCCACCACATTCTTTTATTTGACACCCAACATGGGGCTAGCTCGAGTTGATTTATTTCTAATTAATTTCTGAAGCTAAGATGAAGCTTTAATGGGTCATGCAGCATTTCATTTACCTCAGTATTTCTTTGCAGCAGAGCAATACTTAACTAATAGGAAAAAATCTCCACCTATCACTGCTATTCAAAATGACATATTAAATGAGAGTTATCTTTAACTTTACCTCATCATGATACTTTGGATCTGAGGCATCCAACTGTGGTACATCAGCAAGGTCAGAGAGCTTTTGCCTTTGAGAGATCTTCATTACAGAATAAGCTGTAGAGCAATGTGAGTTAGCACTGCTGCAGAATTGTTTCTGAAACTGCTCATGAGTAGGTGTCAATAAGCATGTGTCTAGTGTATTTTTTTCAGTGTCTGCTCAGCAGAGTAGATGAGTTCATACAGCCCACTCAGCTGGAAGCTGTACTTTAATGCTGGAATTTCTGACTCAATATCCAACTAAATTCAGCTTGCTGTTGAGCAGTATTCTAGACTCGCCTGAGAAGTCATGTTTCTAATTCACTAAGGTTTTGAAATACCTCTGGTTTGAAATAAATACCTATTGCCTGTTTAATTGCCTAAAGCAGCTTCTCTTGTGTTAATTTGTAGGGAACAAGCCTTAAAGTGGCACATCACAATTTCCTGTATATGTGAAGGTTCTAGAACTAAAGCAAGTATTTCTGATATTAATTTGATAGTATCTGATAAGAATAAGTTTGTATGTTTAGAAAAAAGGCTTTCCCTACATTTTAAAATGTTTTGGTTTATTTCTGAAAGGAAAAAATATTATAAAATGTATTTGAATTTAGAATATTAAATCTGTCTGTCATTTCAGGGCAGAAGGTGTCAATATTAAATGAACACAAGAGTTACGTACAAGGAGTAACCTGGGATCCTCTAGGCCAATACATTGCGACTCTGAGTTGTGATAGGTGAGCGGTTGGTATAAGTGTTTTGCCTTAGTGTTCTCTCTCACTTGGGGATGAGTTAAAAGCAACCAAATGGGATAAATAGGATTTTTCTTTTAGTTTTATTCAGATTGCTCGGTAAGAAGATTGATGTGAAAGTAAAATTACACTTACTTAATCCTTTACTTTTAGTAAATTATTCCTGAGGTCTGAATGTCCTAAGCAGAAAAGAAGCTGATGTAAACTTTTTTTTGTAGAGACTTTTTTTTGGTAGAGTTTTCATGGTATTGGTTGTTAGAGATACCAAGTATCTTAAGAGAGTGCTGCATTCAGTAGTTGCTAATGTGTTCATCCTTGCTGTTGTACAGAAAGAGATTAACAGATTAAGAAATCCATTAAAATTTGTCTTTCCACTGATGGTTGTTTGGGGTTTTTTTGCCCTCTTGCTCCCTCAAAGCTCCAACAGTTTTGCAAGTGATGTCATTAGGAAAGCTAAACACACGCTTCATCCACCTGACCCTTGTAAGAACTTTGAGGGAAGTCAGACTGTCTAGGGCATGTGTGCTGCTCTGAAGGAGCTTGCAGCTGGCTAATAAATGAACGTCATCTGGCACCCACTGGAAAAAAAGCTACTATAATAGTGGAAAAGTAGTTTTGATTTAAGATTTGCCTACATGTTTACCCTGATAAGTAGCTCCTACCAAACATAGCTGGCAGGAAGGAGAGGAAAGGAGGGAGTGCTGGTCATACCACTGTCTTATAAACAGATAGTGGAATTATGGCATTGAATAATAATTTTACACTTTTCCTGTGTCCACCCCTAGACTCTTCTAGAGGAATTTTAACCCTATAGTTCCCAGCCTATGACTTTGTCATTTATATTTGGCAGTCCTGACTGAGAAGTGAGGTCTTGTAGCATTGCGTGAAGCATGGGGTGAAAAGGAAGCTGTTCATAGCTAACTGTGCTTTCTGCCACTAGGGTCCTGCGGGTATACAATACACAAACCAAGCGTGTAGCGTTTAATGTCACCAAGATGCCATCTGGATCAGGAGCAGAAGGAGAGGTACATTGTTCTACTAGTGGTACTATAGAATGTGCTGAGTGCTGTTTTCCTATGCTACAAAGTGTTTTCCATTCAGTAATCCATACATGAGGTGGTTTTGTTTCTGTCTCATTTTTCCATTTTGTAAATAGAGGCTGCTTCAGGTTTTCCTTGAACGTTGCACAAGTGACTGCAAGAGATCAACAGCAGCACACAGTGTTTTCAGGCTGATTGAAGTAGTAACATGATGTCTTTGGTTGGAGATGTTAAAAATAGTATGGAGAAAGTAGTATGTATGCTGTAGTCTTGATAGTAAAAAGTTCAAACATGTCTGTCAATAGTGACATACAGAAGGAAAACCACACAGCACACATGGTGTTATTAGGTAAGGCATGTTTAATCAGTGTTGGGTGACAAGGGGAGGTAATCCTCCAGAGCCCTTGCGCACCTTCACCTTGTTCAGGTGAAATGTGTGTACTACAAATTCATACATATTCAGTGCAGGGGCAGGGTTATTACAATTAGTTCTGGAAATAGGTTGTAATAACTCTACCAATTCCTGGAACTCATTTCCATAATGTCCCACCTCTTTACTCATGCTCATTGCCACCTGGCCATCGCCTTTTGGGGTCTTTGGGAGGAAGGCCGACATCTTCCTCAGTATGACCTCTCTACCTTTTGTCCACCTGGCATCAGTTGTGGGTCACATTCTTGGCTGGAGTCTACGATGTTCTCATCTTTGAATACAGTATTCTTCTCCCTGAGAGTGTTTCAAGACCCTCTCAAGCTTAACCCACCTCCTTTGTGTTTATCCGATTGACGATGCTTCGTATCAGTGCTCATACAGTTAATGGTTTAACTAGATTCCTGCACTCTATGTTCTCTATCCCTTTTTCCCATATCAATAGCTCTTTAATGCATATGACACAGCAATAGTATTTCAAAGTCAGCAGCCTGAAATTTTCAAGAACACAGTCTGTTTATTAGGACGTTACAAGTTAGGGAAAATTTAGAAAATGCTTCCTATTCCCAAGAGGGAAAACAAAGCTTTTTCTCCCCTAAAGCAGGAAAGTAGCACCTCTAAGCTGTCTGTAACCTCTTTGACTCCTCCTTTTTTTTTAGAAACATTTGTTACAGTTTTACAGAGGCTGAAAAACAGGCCTGGGAGAGGTTTTGCCGTTTTTACCAGAGTTAAATGCCTAAGGAGCAGGCTTTTATGTTGACTGTTAAATAATGTTGTTTTCCAGATTATTACAATTTTTTGATTATTGGTCTAAGATGACTGCACTTGTGATGTTTTGATCAGTAGCTGAAGGGGGATTAAGGACTGTTTTTCTTAGCTCTGAAGAATTTGTAGCATAGCAGAAACTGAGCTTGAAGGAGCCATGGTTTTTAAAGCATTTGAAGTTCCGTAAGATTGGATTGTACAACTGGATGTTTCTTTTCCTCACCTGAAAGCCAGCTGACACCTTCATGGTACTTTACACAGTTGTATTTTCAATGTTACAGGCTAGGAGCTATCGAATGTTTCATGATGACAGCATGAAGTCATTTTTCCGCAGGCTC
Source organism: Tricholaema leucomelas (assembly GCA_013400475.1). Taxonomy (NCBI): domain Eukaryota; kingdom Metazoa; phylum Chordata; class Aves; order Piciformes; family Lybiidae; genus Tricholaema lacrymosa; species Tricholaema leucomelas. The sequence goes on from WAAF01010897.1 coordinate 36,653, forward strand.
AGTTTTACTGCTGATGGTTCCTATTTGCTCACTCCAGGTATGTGAGAGCGTGCCCTATAACCTGCATTGTATCTATTATGCACTAGTTTGAATGTGGTGAAGACTGCTAAGGGATGCTTATTTATCTTAGTTATGCCTTTACTTGTTAAAGAAAGTAGACTCCACAATAATCTTCCATTAGCAGAACATCAGCTTTCACCTATGATTAAAAATGTACTTACTGGATTTTTCTGAACTAAGACATGTAAATTACAACAACACAAAATAGAAATTAAGAGTAATGAATGGTTTCTTTTGACTGGCCTCTGTTTTTGTCCTTTTTTCTTAAGAACATTCTGCAGTCTTAGTATAAATGACACTGCAAAGAGGAGATCAGTTTGCCCATTTATGCCCTGCTTTTGCAGATGTCTTGCAACGTCAAAAAGAAGCTTCGAGAGGGAAATATACCAAGGAAACAAATCCAGCACTAAATAAATACTAAAGATGCTTTTTAAAGTTGTGTTCAGGTTGCACAGCTCTTAGCCAACTGAGAAGACTAATTCCTGAGCAGTAGAGTGTTTATGGACATAAAATGTGTACTCAGCACCGTTCTGACTTAATGAGTAATGTTTGAATCTTTATTTTTGCAGCTGGCTGTGTTGAATCAGGAGAAAATGTAACAAACACCACATATGTTTTCTCCAGAAACAATCTTAAAAGGTAGAGTTTAATAAGATCAAAATCTATTTCAAAATAAATAAATAAATGAAATGCTGTTTTCTGAAATAGTGTTTCTTTATAAATAAAGGCCCGTGGGTCATCTGCCATGTCCTGGAAAGGCAACTCTTGCTGTTCGCTGCTGCCCTGTCTACTTTGAGTTGAGACAAGCATTTAATAAAGGTACTGTAAATACTTCAGGGAGTACGATTTTGCAGCAAATAGGTGAAAAGGCCATTGTGACTGTTTACTGGTTTATGCCTTGGCCTTTTAACATTCCATTAAGATAGTTTTGTACCACATCTTAGAAACTATTTCCTAATTCACCATAAATGCTTTGCAAGTAGTTTTTGATATAGTGAATCAATATTCTTACTTGGCCTCTTAGGCTATAGAAACACTGCTTAATATTTTTCTTTCACTTTTAACCATTTTGTGTGAGTAACAATAAATAACTTGACTTGGCACTATAGGAGTAATCCAGTGAAATATATTCTGTTGGTCTCAACTACCCACATCACAGAAGCACCAGAGACTTGATGTAGTTTGCAACAGTCATTGATGTTTATTCAAGGAAGCCAAACTTGAAACAGTGCTAATGTTACTCGCCAGAACAGAAGTTTTGAGATGGGGAAAGAATTGTATGAAATTGCATAAGAACTTAGGGGAGACTGAAATCGAGCCCTGCCATGAGGCCAGTGGGTCCAAGTCTGTGTATATTTTTACAAAACGTGGTCTTACCCTTGTGAAAAGGCAGAGCATGGCTCCTTTCTGCAGAGGATCAATTTGTAGTATTCCTTACAGGATTTATAGATCCCTTTTTGAGTTCTGTATTCTTATTGTAATCTTTAGATCCATAGTAGTGGTATGTTGAAACATAAGGAGAAGAGTGTCTGCTGTTGGTCTCTAGCTCCTCTAAAGAGAATGTTTAGTGTCTGTACCATGCATGCAGAAAAGTGAAGATCTATAGTAGGCTAGAAATCTTGAGATACGAGTACCTTGCATTACATAAGTGTCAGTAGCCTATCTCTTTTAGTGCATAGCTTCCATAATCATCATAGAACTGAAGGGGAGCTCTGTACACTGGGAATGTCTGAAAGTGCTAGCTAGTGCTGTTTCCAATGGAAGTGGAAGTAATCTTGCCTTACAAGAACCTCTGCAGTGATGAAAAGACTAGCTAGGAGCTGAACCCACAATGCAGAATAGTGTTGGCGTCAGTTGTGATGACCTAGGTTTATTCTGTATTCTGAGATGTGCTTGTCTGGACTTAAGTATTAAAGTTAAATACAGTGAAAAATGTTAGATGGAGAACATACAATGAACTACAACAAAATTATGTCGATCCAGACAGACAAAGCTGCTGGCAATTTCTCTCTCTTCAGCTAACACAATCGGGCAAATTTCAGGTAACAAAAATATTAATGCTTGACATTTAAACTTTACGTTTAATAGAAGTGCTCTCTTAACCATTGTCTTAACACTGATTAATAATGAAATCTTTATTTGGATTCATGACTAAGCCACTGCAGTTACTACCTTGCAATGAATACAAGGGAGAATTCTCAATGTGTTCATTTGTTTGCATTCCAGATGACATCAGTCAGAAGACATCTCCTGCTCTGTTTAATCTGCCCTATCGATTGGTTTTTGCTGTTGCTTCAGAAGATTCTGTGCTTTTTTATGATACTGAACAGTCTTTCCCCTTTGGCTACGTTTCTAACATACATTATCACACTCTGAGTGACATTTCATGGTAAGTAGTTGTTACATTATTTACAGTTGTTATGATGTGGAATAATGTCCTTTTTATATGTTGAAGTTTGGCACAACATCTTGTACCTTGCTTTATTTTTGTGTTGGTGGTTTGCTGTATTTTTACAGAGTCGCTATTATCACAGTGTCTGAACATCAAGCCACTTCTTTTTTTTTTTCCCCATGTGAAATTTATGGAAAAGTATGATTCTTTATCACTTGGGAAATAAGGTACAAGCACCCTGGGAACATGCAGATGGAAGGCTAATATACTGGGTGCCAGTGAAAAGTACTCATTCAGGCAGTGTAACTGGTAATAATGAAGTTGTTTATAGGTTTTGGAAGTCATCTGTCTTAAGTTCAGGTGTCTATATCCCAGCCACATTCTGCTTTATCTGCACAATTCTGCTCAGTGGTTCTTCATGTGTAGGATGAAGTAATTTATCTGACATTTATGTGAGGGGTCAGAAATGGAGCTGAAAATTGAACCCAAATCTTGGGGTCAGGATAAATTCCTCTGCTGGAAAGGCTTCTCCTCTCATGGCCTTTCTAGCCAGTATACATAAGCTGAGTACCCCATAGAGGCCTCTTTTTCAGAAGTTGATGCTGTAAAAACCATTGCATCAGGAGGAAGGGAGTGGAAAAGAATAGGAAGTCAATGGTTTTAATCAGTGATATATAGACATTACTTGATTAAATCAGCACAAAGAGCCCATTCTCATAAGCATTATAGTGATTCTGAGTGTTGTCTCTGCTTAGCACAAGGAGCACAGCTAAAGAGTTTGAACTGCTCTGCTGGTCCCAGTAAGGAGACTTAAGCAATGTTTCTGAAACTGGTTGAAGATTTGTGTACTATCACTTGAACCATGCTTTGTGCTGGCTCAAATGCCTGCAGGTGCTGGCAGCAGAAATTACAGGTGATGACAGGTGACACCAGAGAGATTATATCAGATAAAAAGACCACATTTGGAGATAGTGTATTCATTCTTTCACTTGACTGCAATTTTATTTAAGCATATACATGTACTTTGGGGGAGGGAGGAGGAAAAGAGAGATACAACATGTGTTACAGATGGGGTGGGGTGAGAGTTGAAGAAAAGTTCTGACCTTTACCTTTAATGGGCAAAAAATAAAAATCACAAATAGGTCCAGCGATGGAGCCTTTCTTGCTATTTCTTCCACGGATGGATACTGTTCATTTGTTACCTTTGAGAAGGATGAACTGGGAATACCACTAAAGGAAAAGCCACAGATAAATGTCAGGACTTCTGGTGCAGCAGAGAAGAAAGTGAAAAAGAGTCAGTCGCACAAAGTCATTTCTCCAGGCTCTAGGCTGGCAGAGGGTGCTCCTTCCAGCAGGATCACAGATCCTAGCACTCCCGCTCTCCAAACTAGAACTACAGCTAGCAGTAAGGACTTGCCTTCCACACCTGTTGGCATAAAAAATATTCCAGTCTCATCCTCAGACAAGAGGAAAATCAGCCAGCCAGCCAGCCAGAGCACTAAAGTAAACCAGCCCAGGAGGATTACTCTCAACACTTTACAAGCATGGAGCAAGACGCCAAGGTGAGATTTATATTACCGTTTCCAGTCATAAATACGAAGGCCAAGACAAGCTGTGCTTGTGCTACATTTAAAGCTTGGGGTTTAGGCATAAATTCCCAACCCTGTGTCGTGGTAGTATCTGTCTTGACATGGAACTTTTTGTTCCAGTTGTACTGCAACTGAAAGGTCAGAATGCCTTCTGAATCCTAAATGTGCAGTTTGTATATTGCTGTCTGAAATGTGAGGCAGTAGGAAAGTTAACCTGTTACATCTCATCCATGTGGCAGCACCAGGTATCTGTCCTCAGGTCCCATTTTCTATACAAAGATGGTACCTGAAACCTACAACTGGCAAGAACTATTTAAAGAGCTTCTGACAAGAAGTACTTGAAAAAGAGAGTGCCAGGCTGGACAGGTTCTGGGTGTGCAGTCATAGATGTGGGGCTTAATGCATTAATTCAAACTGTTTCCTAAGCAAAGATCTTAGTTTTCAGAAGTTACCTGGAATCCATTATTGACTGTCAAACAGCTGGCCGTATGAGATCCTGAGCCGGTGTGCAGCAGTAAGGAAACGGCCATACAATTACAGGCCTAGACCTTGCCAGCTATTTCAGAATTAAAGGAAATTATCGTAATTTCTCATAGGAATGTTATAATTAGTAGGTGGCTAGGGAGAAAGTGGTGAATGAGAAAGCAGGATAGTGGATTTCATCAACAACCACAAAGAAAAGGCTCAGGGGGTGATGACTTTCTACACACCAATGTTCATCTGTACTGGAACTAAGAAGTCAAAGAATTCTAGGTAGTTGAAAGTGACTGGAGGGTGGATCTCAGTGGGCAAGAGAGTTCCCTAAACTTTTATGAATCTAAAGTGTTGCCATGTACAGGGCTGGAAAATAGTAAGCACATCCAGTCTTAAGACATTTGACCAAGATATTGTGTTCTGAAGCTGATTATCAAGAATTCCGCCACATAAAGCGTACATCAAAAGCACTTTATAGTGAAAAAGATCATGAGTGATATTTAAAGTGCTTCTGAAAAATGCTCTATTCAACATACAACAAGAACAAACATGTAGTAAAATGTATCTAAACTACATTTAAATGATTCTGTCCCAAATAAATCTTTAAATAAGCTATTTCTGGAAGCAATGGCTTTAAAGTAATTGAATTGTTCTTGCTTTTTTAAAGGAGAGTAAACTTGATTCCACTGAAACCAGATATGCCAACTTCTGCGTATACAGATACAATTCCTTTATCTCCTTCCTCAGAACAAGAACTTGGTAAGTTTTTGTGACTGTTAATATCGAGCAAAGTCTTTTCACTAAAGTCATTTCCATTATAGACTTATGTTACAAGCTCCAAGCTTATAACACAAGCACATTCAAGCACACAAACTAAACCTAGGTGCAGATTCTAAAGCTTCTTCATTGTCTTACTGTGCTTGAAAGGTGTTTTTTGGACAATACTAAATGTGTTCTCACTGCAGTTGCTCTTGTGACAATATGTCACTGCAGTTTTTGTAGGAATGGGTGCGTTAACTGGCACTGAAACCAAGAGATGTTCATATCATTTGGATGTAATGTTCTTCAGGTGGGTTTTGAAGACCCATGTACTTTCAGCACATGATTGTTTCAGATGCTGGGTTCTCAAAACAGATTTTGGAGTTTTCAGCAAGGGCTGGACTGTTTGTGAATTCAGCAAACCAATTTACTTTCTTAACCTGGATTTACTTAGCTTATGTGATTTTCCTATCTACTTGTTACAGAGAGGCCATTGCCATCTGATGAGAGTCTTCAAAATCCCCCAGCATCAAAACGTCCTAGAACTGAGGAAATGTCGCTTTCTACATCTGCTGAAGATCAAGTCAGCTGCGAGTCAAATAAATGAAATCTAAGCTTTTAGTACCCACTTCACAGTCTGAATGTGATGCAGCAATATTTGAGCACATTTCTTCTTGCAAACATTAAGTCCTCAATTCCTGATTGAAGTACAATATACATATTTGACGTAGTGCTGTGAAGGAAGAAGCAGCTGGTAGAAGACACAGGTTCAGGAAGAGGAAATAGTTTGCAGAAGAGGAGATAGTTGCAAAGTGACTTCAAAGTGCATTTCTACACTTAAAGACAGTATTCTTCAAGAAATGCCACATCTTAAGGAAATCAGGAAAGTCTGGATATTGAAAACCCATACAGTAACCTCGAAGTCTCCATTAGAGTCCCTAAGTTGATCTTTATAAAGTATTATGTCTTCCAGTAACCAGTCTGGCAAAAGAACAGAATTTCTAATGGCTTAAATGCATTCATAATGATCTGATAGGGTTTAAGATAAAAAAAGAAATCATTCAAGGATCTTGGGTTGTATGTTTAGCAATGTGCCAAATAGTCCATGCTGTCCAGTACACGTGGAATGGAAGCTGATGTTCACACCCTCTGAGTGCAGCAGCATGCAGTATGACTGATAGGACTGAAACACGAATCAGAACTTGTAACTACAAGAAACAATGAAGCAGAAGGAAGAAACCTTCTGAAGACCTGTTACAACCATCATAAATGGAATAAAGTACTTAATTGTTTAGTTTCTCTATTAAAATAATAAATGCAGATAAGAGGTTTTCCTGGGACAGCAGGATTTGAGCCTATATTTTGGAAGTTTCCCTCTTTTCCTTTCTTCCAAATCTTAACTCCCATAGCCAATAAAATGATACAAATCCGAGGTATGTTAAGTTTCTGAAAGTTTCTTTTCTGCATTTAATACTTGCACTAAGAATTTATAAATTAAACTATGACCTACAGATTGAAAACAATGAGACAAAATTACTACACTGGATTTGCTGTAACATGCAGTATTAGCCTTCAGAAGTGGAATGCTCAGATGTGGTGTTCTGAGCTTGTCCACTTAGCTTTGTTTAACATCATGGATTTGCTTTTAAAAAGTGAAAATTCTTAAAATGTGAGTAGTCATTCTAGCATGTAGAAATTTTAAGCAGAATTTTATCTCCTAGATTAGGCTGTTCTAGCCTAGTTCCACAACACACAAGAGGAATGAATGTCTTTCCCTGAATTTGGTTGGTTTTAAGGTGCGTAATTTATGATTCACTTTCCATCAGTTTCTAAGAAAGTGGACTAATAGTTCAGAAAAGCAGAAATGCAAACGTTTGTGAAGTGATTCACAAAAACTTCACGGGGGGGAAATATTAACAAATATCTATGTCTGTGTTTCATGCAAATGAGGTAAGTTGTCTATAATTACAGAAATAGACAAAGAGTTGTAGGAAGCTTACAACTTTGAACCACTGAGATGAACGTGGAGACTTGCCCAAACCTCTATTTTCTTCTAGAAAGAAATATGACTTAATTGCCAAGCAAAGCTGCATCAAAAACTTTATTCCACAGAAGTTTCTAGAGGTATCTAAATTAAACTTTGGAGATCTACCTAAACCTGCCAAAGCAGATATTTGTAACTAATGTGTATTGCTGGATTTGTCGTTTTTTTTTAGTCCGATCTGAGCTACAAAAATACTGTTATTTCATCTTGCCGTGGCCCAGTACAGTACTGCAGTGTTTAGTTTTCTGCACTGCGAAGGATCTTTTGAATTCCAACTTACACTTCTAAATACTAACTGCAAAGCTATCCCTGTAGATACTTCCAAATCTTGGTTTTGTTTTTATTTATTAGGGTTTTTTTACACAATGTGTTAAAGTGTAAACTACTGCTTCTGTTGAAAAGTGGAAGGTTTGGTATATTATTACAGTGCTACTGGCATACCTAGTCTCTGTGACCTTCAGTCACTAACAGAGTATTTATCTTTGTTTCGTACCATAACCATTCAAGTGACATCCAGATTTTTTCTATGGTTGCTCAGCTTATTTTCTCTCTTACAATTGAATTGGAGCTGTAAAGTTAATGTGGCTTTCACTGCTGCCATTTGGAGACTGTTTTTACACCATTATCTCTGTTGGAAAGCTCTACTTGGTATTTTGTCTTCCCTATTAAGAATATTTTTTCTCTTCATTTGTAGTTGTCTCTTGCTGCTATAATTTCCTAGTTCTCTGTTGTTTCTGTTACTTGCACATTACTTTGTCAGATTTATGTGGCACTAGGCCTTTAACTTTTTTCTATAAATGGAGGCCATTATTCATATAATAAATATTTTTAACACCATGACGGTCAGAATTGTAGATTTCTGGGTTTTGCAATCCCTGTTTCAGCCTCCAAGGGGCCGTCCTCATATAACATTTGTATTTAAGACACTGAAATACCTTACTTTCATACCATTTATGGAAAGTAGGTTCATATTTTGTTCTCAGTCATGCACTAGATTCTGCTTCAGGACAGAAGTCCTAGCTCTGTTCTTTCGTGACTGCTTCATAAGGTGATCTGTTGCACTGACGTAATTTTTTCAAGGGTGCTTTTTAGTCCATATCTGACTTAAGTGTAGTTTTAATTGGCCAGCTGAAATTTTTGTACTTTAAATGGATCCTGAGCTCATATTGCAGCTGTAAAGATGTTCACAGGATCACAGGATGTTAGGGGTTGGAAGGGACCCAAGGAGATCGAGTCCAACCCCCCTGCCAGAGCAGGACAATACTATAACACAGATCAGAGGAACGCATCCAGACAGGCCTTGAAAGTCTCCATAGGAGACCCCCACAATCTCTGGGGAGCCTGTTCCAGTGCTCTGTGACCCTCATAGTAAAGAAGTTCCACCTTGTATTGAGGCAGAACCTCTTTTGCTGTAATTTACACCCACTGCTCCTTGTCCTATCACAGGAAGCAAGCGAGCAGAGCCTGTCGTCCCCCTTCCTGGCCAGCCTCAGGTATTTACAAACATTTATCAAATCCCCTCTAAGTCTTCCCTTTTCCAGACTAAAAAGTCCCAAGTCTCTCAGCCTCTCCTCATAAGACATGCCCTCCAGTCCCCTGATCATCCTCATAGCCCTCCACTGGACTCTACTGTGTCATCTTCCTTGGTCACTTTTTGCTCAGTGCCATCTGTAAAGATCTTAGCTACTCTTAAGAGCTGATATCCTGCCTGTGCTATCTTGATAGTATTGTGGAAAAAAGCCTTATTTACAGCCTTGGACGTTGCAGAGAGAAAGCAGAACTCAAAAGAATTAACTTCTTTAAGAAGCAGCAAATTACTGTTGAAAGTCAGGAAGCCAGAGAACTCTTAATTTGGAATGTCCAGTCCCTCCTCCCGTCAGCACATTTGATGCCAGTGTATGTCAGTGTACCACAGACCTGATTAGTGGTAGGTTGCAGGGGAAGAATTTGATATAACTGGGAGTTCCTATGAAGGACTTCTAGCCCAGTGATGATCATTTTTGCACCAGAGCACTTAGTTTTCCAAATTAGGTTATAGCTGTGTTATTGTTTTGGGGTGTGTGTGTGTTTGTTTTTCATCTGGAACAGGAAAGCTCTTGCCACAAAACTCTTTGAAGTTTTGCATTTTCCTGTCAGCAGGTGACAGCATTCCCCACAGCTAAGCAAACTAAGCAGAAACTCATTTATATTCCATGTTTACGTCTACTTAAACACATCTCTCATCATTTTATCTCAAATGTTACTATTTTTGTTTCCTTTCCACCTGGTGAAGATGAAAACTTCAGAATAGGTTTGTACAGAAAAGAGTTCTTTCAGGAAGAAAATACAACAGGCTGGCTTCAATCAGGAGGTCTCCACCATGCTGCCAGCTGTGAAATAGAACACAGTCTCTCCTGTTCCACTAAGCAACAGAGTTTTGGGCAAGTCTGAAGGCTTTACTGGCAGGGGTGGCACTATAGAAGAACCTCTCTCTGTGAGAGCAACAAGCTGATGGTTCTGGCAGTCTTAAGGAAAAGACTAACATGAATTTTGGTGTTGAGAAAAGCCTACCAGGCAGTGAGCATACAAGGTGCTAGACAGTACTACATTCACCAGGTATTTTTGCCTGCTTCCTGCCTTGTTCCAGTCAGGCCTGCTCAGGAGAGCTCACAGACTCTACACTGCCAATGAGTTGTGAAGCAAAATCCTCACATTTGGTACCAATTATCATTCTCACTGACTAGCTCAAAACGCCGTGCAGCAGGTCTGTTCTTCCTCACATGCAGGATTTTTGGGGCACTGCCATTTTCTCAGTGCTGCTTCACTGGGGGAGCTGGCAGAGCTGCTTGTTGCAGAGAGGCAACTTGTGGGTGGTAAAGGTGCCCTGTCCTGGCTGCTCAGACATTCATCAAGTGGCCTTTTCTCTGTCACTGCTCTTTCTGCCCTCCTTCCTTCCCTTCTCACACGTGGGAACATCCTCCCATGCGTTCTAGTAATCCTTCTGCAAGTGGAGCCTCCTCTCCTCGCGCTGGCGTGGCCTGCCCCGGCCTGCCCTGCCACCCGAGCGCTCCCGGCCTGGCCTGCAGGTGCTCAGACATCAGCAGAACAACTGGAATGTGCAAACGGGGAGCAGTTAAGTTTTCCTCCTGCCATTTCTCTCTCATGTGTGCCAAGCCAACATACGCTGCTGTTTTTCTAGGGCCTGACAGCCACTTTCAGCCAGATGATATTGCTGAGAATCCAACTGCTTATTCCCTCAGCTGAAAACCCCAGGAGGTCACAGCCATGAGGCCTCTTGGCCTGCAACCCGAGAGGGCCTGCCTCTTAGAGCATGAACAATTAAAAATGTTCACAGATTTCTTTCTGTCTGGAAACTGGTCATTAGTCAGGGCTTGTCCTGGGGCTGTGAAAACATGATCCTGGTGTTCTTGGAAAGAGAAGAACCCAGGTTTGCCTTTTATCAGGGGGACTGTTGGTATCTTTTCAACAGTAACTGATTGGAGTTTGTCTTCACTCTCCAAGTCTCTGCAGAAGGAGCTTCTTTGTATTCTCCAGTTATTTAGAATTGCCTGTCTGCAGCAGCACTGGGTCTGTGTATCAAGTGCACATGTGCATGCATGCACACTTTTGCTTAATACATGGATGACCTTCTTCAACATTTTCCGCTTAAAATGTTCTTGCTGTGGGCTACATTAACCAGGAAAGCTTAATTTTGGTGAGCCCTTATTTCTCTGACATTCCACAGGTGCTTTCCTCACACACTGCAATTTCTAGGCACGATGATGATAAATAATGTCAAATCTTGTCACAGGATTAGGTTCTCCTGTGTACTTGGTCAGCAAAAGTAAATAAATAAGCCAGGGAGTAATTTTTTGTTTTGATTTCAGCAAAGCTGAAACAAGAAATTCTTAAATGTTGTTTGCTAATGGAAATAGGCTGAATTGAAACAGGAATGGCTATGGCTATCTATCTATGTGATCTTAGCTTGTTTAATTGAACTAGTTTTAAATGATATTTTGAGCTAAATGGGTGACTGCTACATCCTGCATGCTGGGAGCTGCAGGAGACTTTTGTGTGGTTTTGTTTTCCTTTTTGTTTTTTTTTGGTACCAGTGGGGTTGCACCAGCTGGATATACTTACAAACAAATAGCAGGGCAGGAAAGAAGGTATGGTTTTACTCTGCAAGTAGAAGAGAGATTCTATGCTGGCTGTGTGCTCTAGTATTACAGGTTTGAGCTTTAACCCCACAAAAAGGCTGCATCTCTGCTATATGATCAGTTATTACAAGGCAATGTTTGGAGCCAGCAACAAGCTGAATCAGTGGGTTTTTTTGCCTGCATATGCAGTAGTAACACAAAACAGCCTTGTACTGCAAGGTTTGTCTAGTTACAATGTGTGTAATTTAGAGTGGTCAGTACCATAACAAAGATGAAGTATTGCTTATTGCAATACATCTCTTGAAATACTGAATGCTCTGTAACTGAATAGTGTATGTGTGTATAAACCAATTACTCTTTGTACCTAGACAATGTTCTTCAACCAAGAAAGCTGGAGTACGCTGCAAAGTCCTGGCATGGATTAGTTGCTGGAGTAGGTGCTGGTAGTAAAAAGACTGTTGTTTCTTCTTCATTCATCGGATTCCCAGAAACAGGTATGGAAAGTTTGCAACAACTTAAGAGTACTGCCAAGCATTTTGGTGTTCTCTATTTCTATAAAATTTGCAAATCCAAGTAATTTTTAAATGTAAGTTCCTGCCAGGAGCTAAGATAGCATGTGGCAGGATTTTACTTCCTTCTTGGTAGCTGTAATCTAATTTATTTTATTTTATTTTTCTATCTGGCTAACAAAGCCAAATCCAACTTTCCTGACACAGGTTGTGGAAGTTAGTTTTGTTGTACTATTTTTAGTCAGTTTATAAAAAGCTTGTGACAGTCTGGAGAATGTGGTGGAAATGGGGCAAGAGAGAGAGAAAATATAACAAAACCACTGTAAATAAAAAACGATCAGAGCAGCTTTAAGATAAAATAATTCAGAGGTTTGAATATTGAAACTTTATTTTACAAGCCATTTCAAATGAAAAAGTCCATGGGGATAAAGTTTATCATGGAAGGGTTAATAGTAGAACCTTATCTATTCTACACACATTCTTGCTATGTAAATCATTACCATAGCAAAAAAAAAAATATAGCATTCTATCAGAGTAACAAGAAACTCCAGTTACTGCCTCTCGGTTTGAATAGCAGAATTGAGATGCAGTCTTCTTTCGGATGCTTATTAAATTCAGGGTCGTGCCTGAGCATTTACTGATAGCAGCCACATGATGGCAATATTGCTAATTTTTAACTCCATTAGTTTCACCAAATTGCTGGCTCGGGTTTTGTTTCAGGATAAGGTTATGTATTTCTGCCGGAGTCCTGAAGTTCTCTGGGTTTTATAGGAAATCTTTCTTTTGTGATTTGGCTGTATGCACATGACACCCATGGCATATTTGGCCCATGTTTGCATCCCTATCTTCAGGGGGCAAAAGCGAACAGAAATGCCACTCAATGCACGACACTGTTTAGTGATAAATATGCTACACCATACATGGGGGTGATGCTTTGAAAACGTGTATTAGCCATACGATGGACGAGTAACAAGAAGAAAGGAAGTATGAAACAAAAGATATTTTCTCTGTAGCCGAGGACACAGAATTTTTTACAGCCCATTGTTTTTGAGAAGCATAATTTATGCACTGTGTCATAGACAGGTTTTTGTTCTCTGTGTCAAAGAATGCAAAGTTTGGTGCATACCTCATCAGCTGCCTGGCCATGCCATAGGAGACCTCTGCAGTTCTGCTTAGCCCACTGCAGCTGTGGTCAGGACCTGTGCTTCAGGCTGTCCACCATGTGACTGCCAAACACAAGTGCCTTTAGAGTCCACAGCATGAATGAAGGCAATGATAGAAAGGCTAATGGCTGTGGTTTCAGAGTAGGATTGGGAAAAGCAGAAAAAATGAAGACACCTGTGGTCAGGAAAAGAGAGGTTCTTGCATGAATGGAGACATGCCTAAAAGACCATACCAGCACAAACAGCTGGTGACTGGAGAAGAGGCACACTGAGACAGTAGTGGCAACAGTGGGCTAACAGCAGCAGGAATGTGTGCATCTAAACTTGGTTCTGCGTGGAAAAACACAACAAATCAAACCAATTTGTGAGGCACTCAGTGGGACTCAACACAGGCAGGTTAAGAAAATGCTACATTTGCCTTTTTTTTCTTCTTTCTTTCTTTCTTTTTTTTTCTTTTTATGAGCTGCAGTGGAACCTGTAAAAGGGTTGTCCCTAGTGAGAACCAAGTGATTTCTGAAATGGTACAGCTGTAAAACAGGAGAACAGGATCTGGCACCAGTGAAAGAGCTCAGCTGAGTTTAAGCAAGATCTTCATTAATGCCCTTAGATTCTTGATGTGATAAATATGGGTAAATTTTGGTGGAGCCTGGAGGAAAAATGTGTACTTTTGGCCCAAGTAACTATCATCTTGACAAGCATTTTGCTGGATTGTTATTTGAGTGAATAGTTAATGTAAAACATGCAACCTGCTCTAATAAGAGCACATTCATAATTTCTAGCTGGCTAGTCCTGTCCAAAATTCACTTGGCTTTGCTCTGGGTAAGGGATACCTTAACAAGGAAATGTTGGACTGCAGCTACACTTGGCTGAAGCACACAATACAACTTGAGCAGCTGTGGAAGCCAGCTTTATTGGAATAAGTGAGGCTGCTAAAATCCTGATATTACTTTGATTTTTTTTTTTTTTAATGAAAAAGTTCAATATAGAGTTTATGACTTTTCATAGAGTTATTTATTTTAGGAATCAGAGATCTGCCAAACACAGCAGACAGTTAATACTCAATTCAGACTGCATTTAAATAGGAAAGAAGCTAATGGCTACATCCTTTGGGACTCTGATTAATCTACAGGGAACTCTAGGTGGCTTTTTCCACATGCATTCAGGTGAAACTTGAGTCTGAGTTGGCTGCCATTGAATATCTAGAAGTTTAAATCAGATGTAGAGAGTAACTCAGATCATCCTCTGCTGAAATATTCCTTTCCTTTGGACATGGAAGATAGGCCTGCTGTAGACAGCATCTGCCTGAGATACAGATTCAATCCCTGCCTCTGACCTAGACATAAGGTGTTACTCTTTGTGACGATTTGGTGCTAACATTCTAGCCCAGTTTTAAATTATAAACAAGAAATAGGAACTTTCTACTGGAGATGTTCAAGAAAAGACTGGATGAAGCACTTAGTGTCATGGTCTAATTGGTTGGATAGAGCTGGGTGATAGGCTGGACTGGAAGATCTTGGAGGTCTCTTCCAACCTGCTTGATTCTATGATATTTGAATAAAAAGTAAATAAAAGATTGGATTGGCTGCAGAAGAGCAACAATAGATAAGTCTGTATAATTCCATTTGTTTGCTGTCTTAGTATATAGTGTGCTGGACAAACTGTTCTGTTTCCTTTTAGTTGCTGCTTCTGTGATTCTGCTTTGCATTGCTCTTTGATCTCTTTCCTGACCTTTTGCTGGAGTATCCTATCTGTGAGATACCAAGAAGGCAAGGAGGATAGAGGGGAAGGGATGGGACAGCTATTACCTTGTTCCCTTGTCCAGAGTGGTGAGAGAACTAGAGGGTTTTTGTGTTATTTCTGAATTGTAAATAATTGTGAATATATGAAAATACATTTTGTATATAAATATTGTATTTTATACTTCTAGATTTTAGTTTGCTGTGAATATAGCTTTGCTTTGCTTCCAAATCACCTGGATAACAATCCTTGCATCCCTCCTGGGGGTGTTCTAAGGCTAAATCCATCACTGCTTGTGAGACTGCCAGTGATGAAGGCCACATAAATATTCCTGTAGATGCCACAAGGCAGGATAATAGCTTCCAAATCTCATAGGATTTCCTGAGGGTAATGAGTTGAATGCTGACAGGGCAGACATTGTGTACAAACAGAGCAGACATTAGCCATTTATTAGTATAATAGTGCTAAGAGATGCGAAGTGAGGGTCTCTGGCTAGGTGCCACCTGAACTCCAGAGGCTGGATAGCCTGAGAACTGCAAAGAGCTTCACAGCATAGGTAAGATGAACAGCGTTTCTGGTGGGACATCTGTAAGGTAATGATGCCAAGAATTCTGTGTGAATGTGGGTCCAAAAGCATGGTGTTTGTTACATGTTCAAGTCACTAGTCACTAAATGAACACTGAGGATTAAAATACTTTTTCCTCACTCCCACTTTTCTGCTTCTGGCAACTTATATAACTACAGCTGCAATGTGATGGTTTCCCTCAACATAAAGGAAGAAAATACCAATTCCATAAAACTATAGGAAACACTAACAATTGTAAAGCTGATTAATTTGTTGTTAATCAAATCAGAATAGGATAACGAGAAACAAAACCAGATCTTGAAAAAACACCTTTTCTCCTCTTCTCTCATCTTTCCAGGCTCAGCTTTACTCCTAATTTCTGTAATTCTTGCCCCTAAAGGCACAGGGGGACAGGGAATGGAGGTTGCAGTCTGTTCATCACACATTTCTGCTGTTCTTTCCTACTCACTCTTCCCCTGCTGCAGCATAGGATCCCTCCCACAGGAGATTGTCTCATGAACTTCTCCAGCATGGGTCCTTCCCACAGGCTACAGGTCTTCATGAACTGTTCCAACATGGGTTCTTCCCATAAGGTGCAGTCCTTCAGGAACAAACTGCTCCAGCTCGGATCCCTGCCTGGGATCACAAGTCCTGCCAGAAAATCTGCTCTTGTATCGACTGCTCTTCACAGGTCCACAGGTCCTGCCAGGAGTCTGCTCCATCATGAGCTTCCCATGGTCACAGTCTCCTTTGAGCACATCCACCTGGGTCCTTCACAGGCTACAGGTCGCTATCTGCTTCACTATTAACCTCCGTGGTTTGCAGGGAGTGGGGCAGCCTGCCTCACCATGGTCTTTACCACAAACTGCAAGAGAATTCCTGCTCTGGCACCTGGAACACCTCCTTCCTCTCCATCTTCACTGACCTTGGTGTCTGCAGTTGTTTCACGTATTCCCAGCGGCAGTTTCTTGCAGTTGCCCCTCCCCTGCTCCCTTAAGTGTGTTGTCACAGAGATGCTATCACTACTGCTGATTTTCTTTGCCAGCAATGAGTCTATCTTGGAGCCAGCTGGCACTGGCTCTTGGACACTGAGGAAGCTTCTAGCAGCTTCCCATAGAAGCTGCTCCTGTAACCCCCTCACTACCAAAGCTACATAAACCAACTACAGCCATTTCCTTTTCAGATGTATATTATTAGCATCCAGTGATGCTTGAGGGAAGCTCTCTGTGTCATCAATTTTGGGGTTTAAGCTATTAAACCCAACTTTAAAAGCCACTTAAACTCTTTAAATGCTTTCTTTGGGGAGGTTGATATTTTTCTTTAATTCTGTTTCTCCATCTTTAATTTCCACTAGACATAGTCTGTGGCGAACAGAAACATTACACTGACTAGCAGCTTTCATGCCTGTTGCAATTAGAGTAAAAAACATCTAACAAACTCTGTACTGTGATGCATGGAAACAAATCTAGCCAACACTTCCTATTTTTTTTCTTCTGTGCTCAGGACGACTTTTGCTTTTGGCAGGCCAATTTCCATCTACAGATCCTGATCTTTGTTGCTTGTTTAGTGTGGTAACTGATTCCTCTCACCAGCCATATACTTCTGATTTTTCCTCTTTGAAAGGATTTTTATACTCACTTGAACTTTGTATTTAAAACTTTGTCAGATAAGAAAAAGGGAAGAATTCTTAGCTTATCAAATCCATCTCCTTTTGTCCAAGGGAAATGGTTCCTACTATGCCTTACATTAAATGACCACACTCTGTTTTTGAGCCATGAGGATGACTGGGGGACTTGAGCATCTCATCTATGAAGGGGGACTTAAGCATCTCATCTATGAAGAGAGACTGAGAAACCTAGGGCTGTTTAGTCAGGAGAAGAGAAGACTGAGAGGAGAGCTCATCAATGTCTATAAATATCTGAGGGTTTGGTGTCACGTGGATGGGGCAAATACCTTCTCATTGATCTGCAGCAATAACACAAGGAACAACAGCTACAAGTTGGAACATAGAAGGTTTCACCTCAACACGAGGAGAAACTTCTATACAGTGAGGGTGACAGTGCACTGGAACAGTCTGCCCAGAGAGGTTGTGGAGTCTTCTTCTCTGGAGACTTTCAAAACCTGCCTGGATGCGTTCCTGTGCGAACTACCCTAGGGGATCCTGCTTGACAGGGCAGTTGGACTCAATGATCTCTGGAGGTCCCTTCACGCTCTAAAGTTCTGTGATTCTGTGATTGATTGCTCTTGTTACTCTTACCAGAAAGCTAGTTCAGATATTCATTATCAGATAGCAGCAAACAATTTTCTGAGTAGTTTTTTTCTTTTACAAACATTATCTCTCTATATTCTTGTAAGGAAAGCCTCACCTTACCTTTTTTTTTCTTTCTTAAAAAATAAACCCTCTCAAACAGTTGCTCTGCTTCTGCAAATAATTGACTATGATGCACTTTTTTTTTTTTAAATCTAGAAAAATTTAAATTTGTGATCTTCCAACAGAAAAATAATAAATCATCATAAGTTATAATTATATTGGTTGTGATACTGAGGAACAAGGTTTCTGAAGAAGATCCTGAAGTCTTTACAGCCAGTGTAAAAAGTGACCCATTGCATCTCCTGTCACAGAAGAAGGATTTGTGAGAAAAGCAGATAAGACCCAACTCATGGATGCCCAGAAACCCCACTGTTGTGAATGCACATTAAAAAAAGCAATCATCCCAATTACAAAGCCTGCTGCACTACATCGCTAAAGTACTATAAGGAAAACACAAAACACCACAGATACATTGCCGGAAGCACACTGAGCTTTTGGTTTTCATTTAGAATTATTACTTTTAAGATCACAGCAAGACTAAACAGGGTCATTGTCTTTTGATTTCATTACTGAAGCAAGAACCAAGGAGATGACTCTGGATTGGATGGCACCAGTCCCATTACAACAAGTAGCCAGTACCTTTGCTAGTGCTGCTGAGCTCTTCAAGAACATAATGCACTTTGCAGGAGTAATGGTGAAAGATGGCATTCATTTAAGAAGTAACGTGCTCAGGTCTGACTTCCAGGGAGAGTGAAAACTGGCCAATACATGGTGCATTGCAGTCAGTTTGTGAGGTTTCTGAAGGCATGAATATCCCTCCTTCAGCCATACATGGGAGCTGGAGAACCTACCACACCAAACTTTGTCAAAGTCCTGTGCAAAGCAAGGGCGACTGGCTTCAGGTGGCAATCACCACTAATTTTCACCCATCTGCTGCTGGAAGAGGTACAGGGCAAGCAATCTTTCCAGCTGGAGGAACTGAGGGCAGAACAGGGCATCTTCTGACTCTGGGAGTGGATTTCACCTCTGTACCGACTGATGGTTGCTGTTCAAAAGTTCACTAATTTGGTTGCATGATTAATTGTGCATCACTTCTTCCCTGCTCTGGATCAGGCTGTTCTTACCGTAGAATAGAGTGGTTTTACAAGTGGGTGGCGTTCACAGTGCCACTCCTGATTTCAGGAGGATTTCACTAGGTACATGCACGTGTATTGTTGTGGGGCACTCCAAATCCCTTCTTCTCCCCACCTCTATCTCTGGAGGTTTGAATGGGGGAAGAAAAAGGTGTGCAAAACTGCTTTCCTCCATGTTGGGGGGTGGGGGGGATTGGCTGGATTCTTCATGTGCACTATTTATGGCAAGTGGATACTTTGTCTAGGAAAAATCACAAATAGAGTGAGGAAAAAGGCATGGAGTTCTAGCCTTTACAGAGTTCCCACTTTGGGAGTTCCTGTTTTGGAGAGTTCCCACTTTTGCATGGCTCCCATTTTCGAACATGCTCAGTTCATACCACTTGCCCACAAGTCTGCAAGCTCGGCAGGTCCTTAGGTCCAACTGAGGGCTGCCAGTGGCATCCAGACCTAGCTTCTCTCTTCTCTTGGGCCACACCACAGCCTGACTTCCTGCTCTCTACCCAAGCTGGACAGCTTGCCAGCAGTCTGGCTTTCCCCAGTGCTGCCAAGGCAATGCCACTCCACGAACCTGCCTTGTGGAAGATGTGTCTGAGACACTTCTGACTTTGGCATTTTTTTCCACTCACCTAGGACTTTTGCCACATGGATTATTGGATATTGTTTGCAGTTCCAGAGGCTGCCAAGCAGAAAAATTCACCAGGGATCACCACTAATATCCTACCTTACCTCTGTGAGTAAAGTCTGCTGTTCCCTTAAATTTTCTGCTCAGCCTGATTGGTAAGTGGGGTAAAACTGTGTTGTTGATTAGCCTTTTCCATTTTCTGACTTTCCTAATTCACTAAACTTGCCTATAAGTATCCTTGTGAAGATTTCCTGACCAAATTAGAGCTTGTAAATAAACCTTAACTAGTTCTGTATATAGTTTGGGGGTGGGGGCTTTGGGAAAATAAAAATAATTCTATTTTTATAATTCCTGTCAAGGCCAATTAATACTCAACCAAAGCAGTATATATTTATTTATTTAGTATGCCTAATAACCAATTGTAGTTAAGTTTAACTTGTGCATTACTGACCTTAGTGTTTCCAGTACGTGGCCCATAGACATCAGTGATCATGTCACTGGAATTAGGAATTTTCTATTTGCTTCATTATATTTGAGTAGATATGTGATGTAACTTTTAAAACTAACACTTAAAATGAGAAGGGCTGAAGAAAATCTGTGGTGGGACTGATGCAGCATCTACTTTTTCATTTTGTACATCTAAGCATCTGAAAAGACACATCTGTAGTAGTCCATGCCTCTAACATACATTTCCTGAATTCATATATGAAAGCACAAGGTTGTCAATTTAAGGAAATTCTGTAAAGTGTCCATAGGCAAAATAGGTCTTCAGTCATGGATTCAAAGATTCACGGGTTTGGAAAGGAGCCTCAAAGGTTGTCTCATCCAATCCCTCTGTCTGTAAGCAGGGACAGCTCGAACTAGACCGAGCTGCCCAGGGCCACATCAAGTCTGATCTTGAATGTCTTCAGGGACAGGACCTCAACCACATCCCTGAGCAGCCTGTTACAGTATTTTACCACTTCCATTGTGAACAACTTCTTCCTTATGTTCAACCTAAATCTACTCTGCTCCAGTTTAAAACTGTTGCACCACCCAGAATAACTTGGACAGGCTTGAGAGGTGGGTCCAAGCCAACCGCATGAAGTTCAACAAGGCCAAGTGCAAGGTCCTACACCTGGGCAGGGAAAATCCAAAGCACAAATATAGGTTGAGCAAGGAGTAGCTTGAAAGCAGTCCCAAGGAGGAAGACTTGGGGATGTCAGTTGGTGGAAAGCTCATCATGAGCTGGCAGTGTGCACTTGCAGCCCAGAAGGCTAACCATAGCATGGGCTGCATCAAAAGAGGTGTGACCAACTGGACAAGGGAGGTGATTCTCCCCCTATACTCTGCTCTTGTGACATCCCACCTGGAGTACTGTATCAGTTCTGGTGTCCCCAGCACAGGAGGCACATCAAACTGTTGGAGCAGGTCCAGAGGAGGCCCACAAAGATGATCAGATGGCTGGAGCACATCTCATATGGGAACAGGTTGAGAAACTTGGTGTGTTCCACCTGCAGAAAAGAAGGCTTATAGCAGTCTTCTAGCACCTGAATAAACCCTGCAAGAAAGCTGGGAAGGGACCTATTACAAGGGCTTATAGTGATAGGACTAGAGTGAACAGATTGAAGCTTGAGGAGGGTAGATTTAGACTGGATATTAGCAATAAATTCTTTATGGTGAGGCACTGGAACAGGTTGCCCAGGGAGGTCATGGATACTGCCCCCCCCCGCCGGAGGTGTTCAAGGCCAGATTGGACAAGACTTTGGGAAACCTGGTGTAGGTGTCCCTGTCTATGGTAGGGCTGTGGGAACTAGGTGATCTTTAAGGTTTCTTCTAATCCAAATCAAACTATGAATATTTTTCCCTGCCTGTATTGAGTGGTCTCAGTTTCCTTGCTATAAATTGTTATATGCACTGCACTCAGCAACTTTAAAACTAGAAGGGAAATAAATTCATAAACAAAGCAACCTGAAGAGTTTGGAGCAGAGGAAACCAGGAACAGGAGAGAGTCTTGTCATTGCTGGTGTGGTGTTGAAGACAATGCTTTTTTCTGAAGCCCCTGCCTTATAGCAGAAAGACAACATGAGCTTGCCTAAATTCTGCGACATACTCCAGCCAACACAGCTGAAACATAGATCACTCCACACAGACTACACTGTTACTTATGCAGAGCCACTGATTCCAAGCAATTAAAGCATCCAAAGTATGTTTGGCGTACATTGCCTCTTGTATGTTTGGCATACATTGCCTCTTCTCCCCAAAATATCAGGAAGACATTTGATTGGCAGCACCCACTGCTTACAATAACAAAATTAGAAAGAAAGATTAAAGTACAGCCTTATAGTTGGGTGCAGATGTGATTCCCAAGATACACAGTATATTATGGGTTTGGATCTGACAACTTAGGGCTTGTGTGGCAGTGAATTCACTCCACCTTCCAGGCATTACTCTTGATATCTTTATTCATTCGTCAAACCTAGCCTTTAGCCAGGAGATGTGAAGGTGTCCAGACACAAGTTTTCCAACTATAGAGGGGGCATCATACTCTAGGGAGCCCCCTTGGAGGTCTTTTTCCTCACTTCTCTCATAGTTGCATTTTCCTTCCTCCATTGTTTAGTTTCAGACCCAGATGCAAAAGGCCTGAGAGCATCTGTCTGCAGCCAGGCACTCTGGTGCTCACAGGTGATTCCTTTGTTCCAAGTCACAACTGCTGTGCTGCAGGAAACAGTGAGCTACACACGCACTTCTTTCACAGACTGCCGATCTTAGGTGTTTAATGGCTATTTCCCTTCTGCTGGCTTGCTGCCACCCTTCTCTTCTCCTGCCTCCTCGTTTATTAACGTTTAACATTAATCTTAAATGTTGTGGAAGAAACAATAACTGCAATGCCCAGTTCATTACCAGCTTCCTTTAGAAGTTGCTTCCACTACATTATCATTGGCCAATCAATAAATAAGCAGGGTGTTTTCCCTGGGATTTATCTGTTAGAAGACATTTGATTGTACCCAGTTTTTACTGCAGTTTCCATGAGATAAATGAAAATTAGCACCCTCATCAGCTACAGAATTCACCTTCTCTTCAAAGAACTGAAAACATCAGCAATTCTTTGCACAAGCAATTGAGTTTTCCAAGGCTTATTAATACTTCTTGACTTTTGCTCTCCTGTGTTTTCCATATAACAAGTGCTTAGCCCTTTAAAATGTGAACAAATAAAACAAATAGGCAGCTCACTGCAAAGTGGAAGCATGGGATTACTCTGACAGCTTGCCCTTTTCTCACACTGCAGGCCTGAGAGCAATTAAATGGAGCTGACACACATTAGCAAGGCAGCCTAATTGAGCTTGAATTGCTAGGGAAATGGCTACAGCCCAAGCCAGTATGGATTTGAGAGTATCCCCATTAGGGAGCATTGATCAATACCAGTGATTATGACATTTCAAAAATAAATTTGATTGTCCTTGACTTGAGTGGAAGGGAGAACTCACTCATACATGCCACCAGGTACAATTGCTTTGCTTGGTATCAAACACTTTGTGAAATGGCCATTGCAAGTCTTGCCTACTGCTTTTGTTACAGTGGCAAAACTCCCATGACTTTGATTCTCTTTACTCTGGAGACCTTTTAGTTAAAAGCTCTATAATAGACTTGGATGGATCGACAATAGTAATAAGCTTATGGGTGAAATTCTGACCTCAGTAAAGTCAATTGAGCCAGAATTTCACCATTTTATATATCCACACATACATAGAGAGTACATACATAGGCTCTTAACAGATCAGATCTACACATCGATTCACTCTTTTTATTTACTCTGCTTTCTAAGAGTTTGCTTCCCAAAGATCTTTAAGGTGTGAGCTAATGAAATGAAGGCTTTTTCCTCATACTTAAAGCAGAAAATAAAACTAACAACCTTTTCCCCCAAGACACCTTCTTCAAAGGAAGAAGAGAGAAGAGGGAGATCTGTGTATCTTGCCGTTCTTCTTTGTGGAACATTTTAAGTCCATTCAGATGTTTGAGTTTATGGGAAATTGGCAGGTTTCTCAGAGCAGGAGGACACCTCATCTAGATATACTGTGAAGAAAGCGGTAACATGACTTCAGCTGAGCTCCTATGATTTATGCTTAGTCAGAATCAAGCCTCACTAGGTTCAAACATTTTTCTGATGTCATGGGCAGAATAGGAAATTATACAAATTAAACTGAGAAGAATAGGAAATATGGATAATCAAGACATGGACTAAACTATATGAATAATTTCTTGAGAGAGTAAGTGAAAAAGATCATCTCTTATACTGCACAACACAACAAGGTGTGCAAGGAGCAGACAATCAGGAATTCAGCTGTGTAGAACAGCAGGCTTGAACATAGTTTCTTTGGGGCTTAAACCAAATGTATTCTTGTACTTCAAGTCAAAAGATAGATCACTTTCTTCTACCCACCTGCCTTGCACCTGAGAAAGGTTTTGGTCTATGTCTGTGTACAACTCCAGCCTACTCTTCACATCATGAGGCAGTATCTTCTCACAGCTTTTTGGTCAAGTCTCTTGCCGGCAGATGAAGAGTGCTGGTGGGATATTATTTTACAATAAGATTGCAGTTTTAATCCCAGAGGCTCAGTAACAAAAGTTACACAATCCCTTCCTTTGGTCTATTAGCTACTTTCTAGCAGAAGTATGAGGTGGTTACAGTGGTTCATTTCTTTGTATTTGGTTGTTTGTAATGCCTGAATCAGCATTACACATCTGGCATAGCCTATGAGATAATATCAAGGGCTGTTGTATCTTAGAAGGCAAAGTCCAAGATGACTGGAGTACAGGTAGTCCACCAGTCCTGAGGGAGCATACCAAGGTGAGGAGCAGTGTTCATAAACTCATCTCATTCCTACATGGTTGTCCTGTTTAGTTGCATCTTTGAAAGAACTCTTTGCAGCCTCAGAAGCTGCCAGCCTCTCTGAACACAGCCTTCTTCCATCCCCACCTGATGTTGCAGCATAGCCCTCACTCTCTCCTGATATTGCAGTGTCTATGCTTACCCCATATCTGGGGCTAAACAGTTGATCTAGTACTTGATGACCCCTCCCCAGCAGAGAGGAGGAACTGGGAAGAGGAGACTCACAGATTGAAATGAAAACAGAATGAATAGCTAAACAGGTATCAACATGAATACAAAGTATATACAGTTATATTTAACCAAGCAAAGGTGCAGTAGTCACAATACACAAGAAGGCATTCTTCAGGAGCAGAGCAAGGAGGAGCCCACAAATAAAGCTCAGAGAGGATGATCTCCCCTCCACAGTAAACTTCCCTCTTTGTACTGAGCGTGACACTGATGGTGTGGGATACACCTGTGAGCCAGCTCAAGTCAGCTGTCCTGGCTGGCCCAGAACTGCTAATGGCCTGCAGACCATGGCTGGACCGTGATTCTGACCCAGCAAAACCAGGACACAGAACTAACCACAGTATCCTTTTGCTACCAAACCCTGTCCTCCATCTGTTCCTCCTTGCAAGTCTCCCACTCCTGCTCCTCCAGCAAGAAGTTGATTAAAATGTAGTATGACCACATTAGAAGCACAAATAATGCATGTACTGGTAAAAGGAATTTCTACCCACCCTGGAGGCCCACCTTGCCTCTCTACAGTGCATCCACTAGAGGGTCAGGTTGACACCAGCTCTAGTGATCTGGAGGTGAAAATCAGGCTGTACTTACCTTAAAAAAAAAAAACAACAACAACAAACAAAACCCAACTTAAAAACATTGCAAATAGGACTCTGCAAAAATCCAGAATATGCACATGGACTGAGGCAGGGAGTAAGGAAAGAAGGAAGGCAGGAAGGAAGGCAGAGAGGAAGGGAGGCAGGGAAGAAAGGAGGAAAGGAAAGGAAAGGAAAGGAAAGGAAAGGAAAGGAAAGGAAAGGAAAGGAAAGGAAAGGAAAGGAAAGGAAAGGAAAGGAAAGGAAAGGAAAGGAAAGGAAAGGAAAGGAAAGGAAAGGAAANAATTTATGACACTTTTAGCATGGAGAAAAATCCACTGATTCACAGTCCCCTGTAAAAGAAACCATTTCCCTCTCTTTGCTGACATCAGAGCACTTCTAGGTATTTTTGCCAGGACATTATCAACTATTCTTACTACTGTCACATATCCTGCTTGGCTGGGAATTTGTTAATGATAGCACTAAACATGAGTATTCCCATCACACAAACATCTTGGCAAGTGAATTAATTTATCAGTATATAGCAAACACACTACCTAATGAGACACAAGGCCTCCTGTACTTGGACTTGTGTTCCCATATTCATGGCTGTCTGAAGCTCTTGTTCAAAGCTGGTATCATTATCACTTGGCTAGACCTCTTATAATATAAACACATTTTAAAAACCCCAAAACCATAATTGGCCACCTTCAGTAGTCCATCTTTCATCCTAAAAAGGCATCCCAGAAAATCTCTAATGGAGTATGACTAGGTTGATTTCATCTGCTCTAAGAAGCTATTGTCAAAGCCATTTCCATTCCTTGCACTTCAGAGTCTGTTACTGAGATGTTAGCGTCTCAATGAAGTTTCTGTACAATTTTTTTTTTCCATCATATGAAATAACTGCAACTAATAAGACATGGATTTATAATCAGTTGTTAACAATCAATCACCAAAGCCTGGTTGCAAATCCTTTTTGTTATTGCTGTCTCAGCAAGGTCCTTAGAAATGCCATTTTGCTTTTTAAAAGCAGTGACAATGGCAACATCACTGATGATGAGAAACACTCTGCCAGGATTCAAATAGTAGTTTCAAAGAAAAGACAACATTTTCAGCCATGAAAAGGAAGATCTGGTGTGGTTCAAATGATCTCAGCTCTGGGGGTGCCACCAGGTGACGCCATAATTACAAATAGATATTTTGTCAAATTAAACATACTAAGTGTAGTTTCCTCACAGCTCTTGCAAGTGTAGGGGTTTTTAACAGTATTAAATGTAATCTGTTAGTCCATATGTTGCTCCAGAGAGACCTATAGCTTTCCAGGGTTAACAGGAACCTGTGGAGGTTTTTTGGTGTTTGTTTTGTGTGTGTGTATGATAGTTATATACTGTAGCATATGTTGCACTGGACTTCACTGTGATGATGAATGAAATGGAGAGAGTTGGGGCTCTTTACTCATTAGTTTGTTTTATAATTGAACACACTGTGGAATGAGTACATTTTGCAAAGATTTTAGAAGTAAATGCCTCGATTTTATACTCCTCATGGTTACAGTCCATGAGTAAGTGAGTGTAGCCTGTGTTGGCACAGAGGCTGCCTTGTGTGCTGAAGCCTGGCTGCGTGGAAGTTCCCCAAGTGCTGCTGGAGAAGATGGAAATATTCTTAAAAATCCTAATACACATTCAGTCAGGATTTCAGGCAAAAAAATACCAGGACCGAGACTAGGAAATGCATACATTTCATTCTATGGTATTGGGGGGATAGGATTCTAGAAACTGGTTTTCTGATCTGTATTATGCATAGATCATACCAAATGCTAATTCTGTTAAAGAGCTAAATGCCCACTCTGTGACAAATTCTGATACTTAATTTATTTTACAAACTTTAACATGAAATGTCTAGTTTTGTCCCATTACTGTTATTTCTGAAAGCCCAATTCTGATCCACATAGATGGTTTCTTTCCATTGCAATGTATTGTCTTGTTTCAAAAATGTGCTCAAACTTCATTTTATTTTTATGAGGTGAAAACATTGTAGTATAATTTAAAATATCTGCTGTAATGTAGTGTCAAATGCATCTATCATAATGCTATTGACATTCATATTTCAAGGGACTATAAAAAACCCAACAAGTAACAAGTCACAGGAAAACTAATACTTTGTCACAACAAAACTTTCAGGCGTTATGGGAATGAGAAACTTAGCAGGATATCACTGATGGAAATCACTGTGTCTCACCACAAAGTTCTCCGTTTTAGGCAAAACGATGTCTTGTGTTGGAACACTGCTCAAACAACAAGTTGTGGCCGGTTCCACTTCAGTGCTCATCGCTGGGCAGAAACTTCAAATGAGACTTTTTGCAGAATTGCCTTTGAACTGCCTGCCTGCAAAACCCTAATTGAAAATACGCAGGTATGTGCTGTCTCTGGAATATCACAGCCTCCTTTGTTTATGTTTGCCAGGTTTTGCAGCAAATAGTTTTGTGTTCACATTCTTTCTTTCTCCAGAAAGAAAGGAAAAGAAGACACGAACGTTGGTAAACTTTGTATTGTAACCTTCAGAAATTAGAAGTCATCTTAGCTTTGTTTTATGCCATGCACAGAAATTATAAAGCAGCTGTGTCCCGCAGGCAATTCTTAGGGAACTCACACATAGTCATTTAATCTGTAGCCGCTATGGGAAGCAGATGTCAGGGAAGAAGCATGGTTTCCCTTGTAGACAGTTGGTGGTCTGTAGGAGGGAGCAGTCCTTCTTATGCTGCTGGGTTGCGTCTGATAAGGTGTCTCATTCCAGCGACACTGGATTGATGTGCACAGCAGAGTCCCACCAAGAATCGTCAAAGATGCGGAGACAAAGCCAAGGTAAAGAGCTTGACCTATCTCATACTTCATGCCGCTGGGAAGCATGGGGTTATAGAAATTTGTAACAACATCATTAGTGGTCCAAGAAACAGGTACCAGGCAAACAAGACCAGCCAGGATGAAAACGATCCCCCCAGAGACTGCAATGGAGGCTTTGGCAGAAGTCCCCTTGGCACACTGTGTGCACTTCATACCGATGACAGCAATCACACATGCCAGCACGGAAAGGACGCAGGAAATTACCATCATGGCACGGGCGACTTGGAGGTCACGGGGCAGCGCCAGCTGGGAGTGGTGAACTTGGCACTGGTAGATGCCGGTGCTGTGCCAGACGCACTCCATCCAAAGCCCTTTCATATAGGCCACAGCTGTTATAATATTGGTGCCTACATGTGCTGTTCGCCACCAGTGTGGCAGAATAGTAGCAATTAATGTTCCAATTAGGCCGAGCAGGCTTAGAGAGAAGCCAAGTAACTGAACAGCCGAGCTAGCCATGTTAATGTTTGTCCTGCCTAGTTCCCTTAATAGAGCACCTCCGCTTGAATTCCTTTGGAAAACACAGGCTTTTCTTGGAAGATATGCAGCTGTTTTACTTCGACACCTTCTGCTCTCCTAATAAAAGGTAATTGAGGAAAAAAAGGAGTTAATTATTACCCAAATGCATTACCTCTCCAGCCAGTAAGGTGCATTCCAAGTGCAGTTAGTACAATAATTAGCATAGTTATCGCTGTTAATCATACTTTTGTGGAAGTAATGGGAAAGTAAGTTTCCCTCTTCACTTATATAAACAGTCTTCTCTTGCCCACTGGGAAGAAAACTCAAGACAATTTATGAAATGGAAAAAAAATATTTTAAATGCAAATACTCCTCTTCCCAGCAGACTCTTCAAAAAAACAAACATGATTTCCTTTCTAAAGCGGAGAATTAGCTAGTGTTAACACTTGGAATGAATGAGATTTATAAAGCAGGGAACTGCAGGTTGCTTTATATGATGAAAACACTCCCAGAAGGTCATAGCAGGACTAGGAAAACAATAAGGGTGTATTTGCTTGAAGTAAGGAGCAAAGAGAGTGATTTAAAACCTGTGGAAGAGGATAACAAATATTGGATTAAAGTCACTTTCCTGACTTGCCAGTATTTCTTGAGGTTGCATTTTAATAAAGCAGCTCAAAGGGGAATAATTTTCATTAGCCTCTGCAGAGTTTCAGCTTATGTTTTTAGGTTATGGGCAAAATGACAGCCTGTGAAACCAGATGCACATCATGGAGCTTCTGAGGAGCAACACCTTCACAGTTTGGTCACATATAAATTCTAGCTGAAAACCAAGGAATATAGTAACTCTTCCTTCTGTATAAATTGCAGACTAAGTAGTCTTTCCCAATGGCTGCCTTGCAAGGTCTGTTATACATCATGCATTATGTGTGTGGGCAGAAACCTGATATTTTAATATATAAAATAACTATTGCATCAAAATCCAACTTGGAATTCAGAAACAGAAACCAATTTAGGCTCCAGTTCTGCAAAGACTATGCATGTGCTGAACGCATGTTCATAGAAGAAAGCCTAAGTGTTTGCAGGACGAGGTCTTAGCAGGTAAAGGGAGGAAAACCATCTGGCTGAACTAATGAAGACCATTAGGATAACAAAATAACACAGAGGGAGAAAAGTGAAAGCTGATTTACATTCCCTTTATCTCACTAACGAGATGGGAGTGCTTGAGGTGTGGATCAGTACCGATGTTTGTCTCCAGATCACGTTTCAACATGCACCGTTCTCTGCATAGTAACAAGATGGGGAATCTCTTCCCAAAACAACCCAGTAAGAGGCTGGGATGTTGTGCCAAAAGAAAGAAAAATATTGAAAAGCACAGGGATTATATGGGCTAAGAAGACAGCAGCACCGAGTGAGAATTTTGTACTTACACATGTTCCTTTTGTTTAGAGTGTGTCTGTTGTGTGCAGACAGAGGATGAGGAGGAATGCAATGCCAGACAGAATCTACAGAGATATATCCAGCCCTCTGATTGGAAGGAAAGTTGAAATTCCAAGACCAGTTTCTTTTAGTATGGCTAGTTTTAGGAAGCCATTTTCCTACTGGT
Organism: Tricholaema leucomelas; assembly: GCA_013400475.1. Taxonomy (NCBI): domain Eukaryota; kingdom Metazoa; phylum Chordata; class Aves; order Piciformes; family Lybiidae; genus Tricholaema lacrymosa; species Tricholaema leucomelas. Next base: position 66,776 of record WAAF01010897.1, read on the forward strand.
AGGACTTTCTAACCTTTCAGACCTACATCATGCTTACATGAAAATTACTTTTATGTGGCTGTTGAAGTAATTTGCCTAATAGTGGAACAAAATTGCAAATAGTGGAACAAAAAGGGACCTTAGAGACGCAGAAATGACTGTCGCAGGTAGGTGCCATGGGATCTTTCTGCATTCTGACAGGGAAGGTCAAGCTGCAGATTTCTGTCTTTGTATAAGCTACACCTATGTATTGCAGCGTGTCAGGACACAGGTTAGGGTTCAGCTCACCACAGAGGAGCACAGCAATAGAAAGCAAATAGTTATCTCCAGCAGTGCTGGACATATTTTTTTCCAACCATGTATTCAGGTAAGAGCTGTAGAAATCCTCAATGACTGTTTTGCCTTCCAGAATATTTGGGCTCAGCTCATGCATTAGCAGAAGAAATATTAATCAGTATTTTCCCTTTTTATAGAATGGAATCATAGAATGGCTTAGATTGGAAGGGACCTTAGAGACAAACTACTCCAACCTCCCTGCCATGGGCAGAGACACCTCTCAACTCATCCAGCCTGGCTTTGAACACCCCCAGAGAGGAAGCATACAAAACATCCCTGGGCAACCTGTTTCTACTTCTCATCAATCAATACACCTTGTTTGTTTGACTGTTTCCTATGAAGCATGTAATTGTGATATCCAAGCATGCCACACACTACAGAGAAATTGTCACAGTAATGCTCTAGGATTGGGGCAATCTGGATATGGGGCATATCAAGAGGACAAGGGACCTACCCAGGCTGCAGAGGAAACCTGCAGCGGAACTAGAAATGGAAATCAAATCTCCTATGTTCTAGGTCCCCCACTCTAGTAGTATCATCTTTCATAAACCTCATCTCTGCCGAGACTGTCTGACAGTCCTCCATCACCTCATTTTTTTCTCTATGCACATCTGTAGATGAGTACAACCTGAGAGTATACTCTATCCAATTACTCAGCCCACACTTTATATCCATATATTGCACACCATTCAGCAGAATGGCTACTCTTGCATCTTTGCAAATAGGCTTTCAAGGTCAGGCATCAGGCTTTGCATCTAATCCTGGGGAGAACAGGGTATAAAAGGTTAAATGTGATTTACACCACCAGTCACGGGAAATGGACTCCCAATTTAATGGGGATCAGAATACTCCAGGTCTTGGCAGCAGCTATTTTTAGGTGTCATTAAGGTGTTATTTTTAAACATTAGCTATTAAGAGCCTTCTAATTTAAGAAACTGGTGTTAATTAGCCCCACTTGCTCGGCGTCATGTTTTCCAGGCGTGTTTCTCAGTGGATGCTGGCTGCCTCTGGTGCTTAGTAATGCTTTAATTGCTATGGACCAGCCTTTGCCTCGCTGCTTGCAAGTGGCAAAACTAGCAGTAACTTAACACATTTATCTCCAAGAACATCAGTGGCCTTGTTAAAATATCTCACCTTACAGTTTTGTTCCTAACGGGTTAGGCAAGGAACATGACCACTGCAGTGGGATAAGGTGAGCAGCTGTTTGGGTGCTTCTCATGGGCTGACCTAGTTAAACACAAGAGAAAAGCCAATCCATTTTTTATGCATGGTTTGTGTTTGTTAATATATTTTTTTTCAAAAGTGAGTGAACCATAACCAACTCTTGTGGAGCAGTGAAGGTGGCACCTGTGTGGACTAAAAGCTGATGAAATCTGGTAAAACAACTGCTTACTTCTAAAAGACAGTAGCATTACTGCCCAGTGCACAGCTGCCAAAGAAGGCAGAGATGGTTTTCTCAACCCAAGCACACTCCTGAAATGGTTTATTTCTGCCTTTGATTTGCTCAGCCAGACACCTGCATCCCAGTGGCTGCAAAGTACACAAGATGAGTTACTTCTTTCCTGGGAAGCCCTTTTACTGAGGCACCCCCTCCAGCAGCAACACCAGCAACCTCCCAGGCTCTTCTCTAAGCCCATCATCACAAATAGATAATTTTGTCTTCATTCCCTTGTTACAGTTTGGCCAGTGTCAGTGAGAAGCTGCAAGCCATCTGAACTGAACACCTGCGGCAGACATGGCTTGGTGAGTACCATAACTTTACTGTTGTACAGAAGGTGATGAAGCTCAGTGTCAGGACCCCATAACTAGATCAAGAGACAGTGTGCATGTTTAGCCTTCATGACCTTTAAAGCCTATCTAAGCACTGAGTGATTGTAAAATAGTGTGAAAATTTGTGGATAGAAACTGTGAAACTTTGGAATTTCTTTCCTCTGCCAACTCATGCCAGCTTTATTTTTATGAGCAGAAGGGTTGGAAAGACAATTTTTCCATACAAACTTCAGTTTTACCTAAGGCCTGTGTTGTACAGGAACAGCCATAGCTAGGATAAACCCTCGGTTGTGCTTTCCACTGGGCTGTATCACAGCTGTGTTAGCCTTGGGAAACACGGCTCCAGAATAAGCTCCAAATAAACAGCAGAAACTGATGTCACTAATCTGGGTATTTACCCAGGATTAGATGACAGATGCATGTTTTACTGCTGTCTCTTTCATTGTTTCTCATTTTACCATTTCCCTGCCCATATTGGTCTTATCCTTTTGTTTCTGCTCTTTCCAAGCCCTGTCTCCAGACCTGTGAACTGCTTCTTCTCATGCTGACTATGGCTGCAGTGCCTCTCATTCCCTGGGCCACAGACAATTCTGCCAATAAACTTTAATTCAGTTACTTCAGTATTTCTCTGTGCCCCTTCACCAACTTACATTTTTATTTCAGCCCCTCAAATTCTGCCACAACTCTCCAAAAATGCTGGAAATTTGGCCATTTCAGCCTCTGCACTGGGAGTGCAAAGTGGTCCAGTGCGGCAATGTTCTTAGCAGATATCCTTACCAGCTGCAGACTGGTGGGGTACAGAAATACTCCCTGTTGTGGACCTTAGCTGAGTCAGGCCTGTAAGTATACACTCATTTTACATCCTTGTTTAATCTCACACATCTTGAATTAGTAAGGTTGGACCCGTGTTGAAGTGCCATCTGAGCTTTAAGGCTTGCTCAGGTAGTATGTTTGCCGGACAGTGAATTCAGCTCTTTCTCCTCCCCAGGCCTTTTTGTGGGTAACTCCTGCTGAAATGCTTTTACAGAAAAAAAAACCCTACTCTGACTCAGTAAGAAGAGACCCCTCTGGGTGAGGATGGGTAGATCTGAGAGGGAATAAGGCCTGCTGGGCTCACCACAAATTTCTTCTCTTTCTCCCTGCTTTATTTTTTCTTTTTTATTTTTTTAAAAGAAATTAGGAAATCAATGAAAATTTCAAAGGCTCAATGTAACTAACCCTGACCCCACACCTACTCCCACCCCCTCTCTGTGAAACAAGTGTTTGCAGCAAATGCTGACATTGATCACTACAGCGCAGCTGCTCCTCTGCCAGATGTGAAGGGGGAGCCTTAACCCCTCTTCAGATCCACAAAGCCTTCAGGACTTTCCCAATGCCGCACTACGGGGTTGTAACTGGCTTTGTGCCACCTCCTTGTTTTCTTCTGTGTGGACAAGAGCATTCTTACAAGTGCCACCCATAGCCCAGGCACAACTTTATGGGTGCCTGAGCTACAGGTGCTGTCAGCTGCCAGCAGTACAGCCATTCATTTTATGGCTTGTTCCTGCCTAAGACCAGTGGCACATCACCCCTGTACCAGCTACTGCTGCCTTTAAAATTAACTCACTTTGAAGTATTCTTGAGTTGACCTCATTTTTTTTTTCTACCACAGGTGTATTTAAATCTTTAGGTCACGTTGTTTTTTCTAGAGGTGTGAACCAAAAGCTTCATATTTATCCTGAAGTTACATAAAAGTCAACAGTCCTGGAAGAACTAAAAAGCCCACAAAGAAAAAAGGATTGGGTCTACATTTTGATCCTACATAACTTCACTGTCCACATTTTGAAGTCTTGTCACTTCAGTCCTCCAGATAGCCAGTGGCTGAGGTAAGTACGTTCAGAGAAACGTTTACAATATCACTGGGATGAATCAGTGGCTGTTACTTGCTCTTGTGTATAAACATATATAAAGTGTGATTATATTAAAATATTGATGTGTTCAGGAGGAGGGATATATGCACATTTCTATTTGGCTGGACAACCTGCAGCTCTACTCCACTCTGGTGAGACCCCACCTTTGAGTACTGTGTCCAGTTTTGGAGCCCCTATTACAAGAAGGATATAGATGTTCTGGAGTGTGTCCAGAGAAGGGCTACAAGGATGATCAGAGGGCTGGAGCACATCTCCTATGGAGACAGACTGAGAGAGCTGGAGTTATTCAGTCTGGAGAAGAGAAGGCTCTGAGGAGACCTTATTGTGACCTTCCAGTATCTTAAGGGGCTCTACAAGAAAGCTGATGAGGGACTTTTTAGGATGACAAGCAGTGATAGGACATGGGGGAATGGAGCAAAACTAGAAGGGAGTAGATTCAGATCGTATGTTGGGAAGAAGTTCTTCACCGTGAGGGTGGTGAGACACTAGAACAGGTTGCTTAGTGAGGTGATGGAAGCCCCATCCCAGGAGGTCTCTAAGGCCAGACTGGATGGGGATCTGAGCAACCTGATCTAGTGTGAGGCGTGCCTTCCCACAGCATCAGGGTTGGAACTACATGATCCTTGAGGTCCCTTCCAGCTGTGACAATGTTGTGATTCTGTGATTCTACAATTCATCTCTTTTTTACAGAGTAGAACCAGGGTTATTGGTTTTGAATGCTAATAAACATCCACAGCATGGCAGGGCTCCTCCATGTAGTGTAATGTAGAGGAGGATATGCCGAATGGTACATTTATAAAGTGTACTCTACATGCAATATGGCTACTTATTTTTTCTTTTTATTTGTAATGTTAATGCCTTAAAAGGGCATTGTGCCAAATATGCACTATAAACCTTCGTTTCTTTTCAGAAAGTCAGTCCTTTCACTGAGATTAGTTTACTGAATCTAGAAGGCTCTATGTGCCTGTGAGACACTGTTAGATGAGCCAGCTTAACCTATTGGAAATAATGGAGGTTTTTCTGACATACTGATTGCAGCTTTGCAAGAAACTCTGTTGGAGTTGTTAGTACCTGCCTGGGTAATCTTAATTTGGATCCACCTGCAAACACACTATCATTATGAAGTGCTGTATATGTACGTGAGTAACCATTTTTTCCCTTTAGAATTCATCCCTCATTTGATCTGGAGAGATTTCATTTTTAGGGGGTACGAAAGATGAAAACCACAACAATTAAGAAATTCAGTGGAAGGTGGGACCAGGTAATGTGCTAAGAAATACTCAGTACTATGAAAATCAGGTACATGTTTCCACTTGCCAAATACCAAACATTGGGTGACATTTCTGATGATTTCCACATTCCTTCTGAATGCATAAAGTGGAAATAATTTCACCTGAGTAAATTCATCACTATTTGAAACACTGATGTTTTACAGTGAGACCACAAAAGTGTTGCTCTAAATTTAACATAGCATTTTATTGGCTGTTAGTATAGAGGAAAAAGGCAAGATAAGAGTTTATCTCAGTATTCATGCATGGTATTGGAGCACAGATGAATTTGTGCACAATAAGGAGATGTGGGAACAGAAAGATTATTTCTGTACCAGTGTCTTTATGGATGCTTTCATTTAGAGAATAAACGTAGTCAAATCAAGATCAGAGAGTCTCCTTATGGCTTCGTGCGGGAAACAACCATATCCATTTTTGGAACATGATCTGCTGGAACCAGGGGAAGTCTGTGCGTAGGCTGGCTTTTTATCAGGCCCTCAGATTAAAAGGCCACCACATCTGCAGAAAGGGTTGCAGCCAGAATGACACACAACTTATGGGGGGGCTCTGTGCCCTCGAGGATTCCTGTCTGCAAGTGTGAGCTGGTAAATTAATCGTTGCCCAGTCAGATTACAAATGCCTAACAGCTAAACCAGAGCATTTATTACCCGAGAATGCCATGAGATGAAGGAGCTATTCTAGCCCGAAAGTCAGAAGCCCTTGGGCTAGACTCTCAGTCAGCATAAATCCATGCACCATCACTCAATGAAGGGAATGAAACTGCACCAATTTACACTGTCACAGTATTTGGCTTCTGGGAGCTTGGGATGCAGAGGTTTTGAGATCTGTTTCCCCTGTTCACTTGCATGCAGCTTGCTGGGTACCTGTTATGTCTGAGCTATTATAATTTATGACTGGAGACCACTGAGCTTGCACAGTTGCATGAGATTTTACCTCCAGATTTTTTCTTGGGTGATTTTACCCAGTCGGTTTTCAAATGACTCAAGCCCTGAAGTTTCTAACATTTCCTGTGGCAGACACTTCAACAGTCTGATACGCTTCACAGTTTAGAAATACACCTTGAGAGCCAAACCAAATTCTCATACTCTGCCTCCCAGCCATATTTCCTTTAATCAGTCTAAACAAATTACCTTGTTAATGTGTATGCCCTGCAAATACCTATTGAGAGTTATACATTTTTTATTATCCATGTCTCACCTGGGGTCTCTCCCTCTTATCCTTCTGCCTACCCACTCTTGTGCTACTGACTATTTAATAGTGTTTAGAATAGTTTTCAGCCCAATTTAATTTCATCTTTATTGCAAGGGTCTGTGGGGTATTACACTTTACGCTGTCTTTGCCCCTTCAGCCATTCTGTAAACTGATCTCAGAAAGCAGTCATGATACTTAGACTGGCACTAACCCTCTCACCACGAAATCCTTGTGGTTATTGCTCCTGGTCAGCATTATTCTATGATGCAGGTGATTTCAGAATTGTTTTGTTGAAGACTGAAATAAAATCTACCAAGTGGCCAGTAGGATAACTTGCTAGGTGTCTGCATCCTCAGTTATCTTCTCATTTCCGAGCTAGCTGATGCCTTTCCTCAGGTGATGGCTGGCAGCACAGCAGGCTCTCCCTTCTGTACTTTCCACTTCCATGTTTAACTCCAGAAGGTACAGTGGTCCTGCATTCAGAGACTGGTGTTCTCTCATTGAAATGTCTAAGGGAGAAAATATGTGCTACGGCAAAACCTGAAATAAGATCTGGGCTGCCATGCTTCACTCAGCAGCCACAAACTGGAGGGAGCAGAGGGAAGGCCATTTGTTCAATCCAAGCTAAGCTGCCTGGAGTCAGTGGGATGTCTCCCTATAATTTCCATGTGCATGAACTCAGGGGACCATTTGACTCTCCCTTTTTTGGTCCAATAAGCTCTCATCCCAAGTGTTCACAGGCATGTGGGCAGTGGCAGCCCACTTACATTTTTTTATTTTGTCTGTTTGCCTTTTTTTCGTTCCCTTGTTTCTGCCAGGAAAACTCCCAAAAAGAAGTATGAGCAGCATATCCTGTATGCCCAAGCATGCTACACAAACTGCAGCTAGCCTGAACAGATGGGCAGCACAAGGGACTGGTGACACCTGTGCTGTCTATGGGGTCCACACACTGCTTCCTAGGTTTGGCAGACCTTAGAGGGTCAAGTGACAGTGCTGCTGTGAGTCCATTTCTGGACAGATATTCAGCAGCATCAGATCTGTCAAACATCCCCACTCTTGCTTACATAGCATTTGGGTGCACTGAAGACATGAGAACAGGTTTGAACTTGCTTGTGGAGGTGTAAGCAGAGAGCAGCTCCCCCATAACCTGTATGGTTAAGGGGATGATACGTGGGAAACAAACATGATACAATGACCTTCTCTCTTAGGTGTTTGCCATAACTTTGAACTTGTGAAGCACTGGTGGAGATTTTACATAACACTTTAGGTCCTCACTCTTGCATGCCTTCGTGGGAAACATCTTTTCCAGTCTGACATAGTTCCATTAATAAACAAGCTGGCAGCTGACTAACAGAGAGCCCAAATGCTTGTGACTTACTGCAGAAGACCTCAAGACACTAGAGAGGAAACATGCACAGATTGCAACACAGGAAGTTACATCTGAACATAGGAAAAAAAATCTTTGAGGGTGACAGAGCATGGAACAGGCTACATAGAGAGGTTGTGGACTTTCCTCTGAAGATATTCAAAAGTCACCTGGATGTGATCCTATACAATCTGCTCTAGGTGTAACAGGAGATTGGACCAGATGAGCTCCAGAGGTCCCTTCTAACCCCTGCCATTCTGTGATTCTGCGGGATTCTCTGACCTAGGGCACTAAATGTCATACAAAAATAGGTGAAAGCACTGAGTTCAAAGTGTCATCTTTGCTTTGAGTTTAGAGTGTGTGAGACTCCTGCACTTTGCACTTTGCTTTGATAGCTACTGCTTTGGTCATGTATAAAATTCACCCCACCTCTTTGACAATTCCATTTGTCTTTCAAGATGACATCAGAATAAATAAGACCATTGACCACAAACTCATTTGAAGACCACTGACCACAAACTCATTTGTCTTTTTGGTAGCTCTCAGAAAGTGCTGCAATTATTTGACTTCTTCAAACTTTCATGCTCTTACAACTATCATAGTTATTTAATTCTTGATATTTTTCTCCCCAGCTGTGATGATTTAATCTAGCCAGGGTTTTGAAAGACTCAGCCAGGAAAATCCCAGAGTGCAATACAGCTCATTTATAAGGATCAGCATTTCTGCAACACCAAACCTGCACTGCACTCCACATCTGTCTTATCTAAACACTACCATCACACTGTATTTAGATTTTCACGGTAAGTTAAACCACGACACGTAGATTTAGGAAAGTCATACATCTGGCCTGGAAAGACCATTCTGGGTTTTTAACATTTTGCAGAACAGCTTCATATTATTAATTCAGGTAGAGCACATTTGTTTTGTGAGGCTTGGTTCCCTTGCCAGCAAGCGGGAAGCATTGCAGTCTCTTTACCGCAAAAGTTCATAATTCCCTAACACACCTCCCCCACCAATTAAGTCAGTTGCCTAACTATATAAATCATAGCCTTTCATAAACATCACACAACTATTCTGATGTGAGAATTGTGTTGTAACACAGGTGAAATCACCTTTCTTTCCCAAAGATGACTTTTACCTGTAAGTGAGAAAAGAGCCAAAATAACTCAGAAACATAAGTAATATTTTGTATTTCTAAACCAAGGCCTCCAAATTCCAAGGCCAGGAAATTCTTATGATTAAGATGCCTCTTACAGACATTAAATACCCAGTATAGTTTGTGTGGCTTATTAATGGTCAACAAGAACACTTTAAAGTTTCTATTTAACACAGAAATTGCAAGTATAAACTTCTCCTGCTAGATATATTTGCTATTGCTGAGCTAACATTGAAAGACACGTACTAACTTTTTAAATTTCCTGACTTTTATGATTGCTCAATTTTGCAACCTTAACATTATTTTGAAACTAGGATTGTGTAAAATTTTCCCCAAGAGACTAAGAGAACTATGTGCTTTTGAAACTTTGCCTTTCTGTACCTAATTTCCCTGGGTTTGTTGTTTGGGTTTGGTTTTTTTTTTTCCCAGCTGAAAATCACGCAGACAGGAGCAAAATCACAGGACCCCAGAAATAATCAAGTGTGTTTCTAGTGCCTTGGTGCCTCAACTTTTCTGCATTTGCTGGGTGTTCATTCTATGGTGCAGGTGTACATCTGCTATGGATCACAGCCCTGTCCAGGAAAGCACTTGACATCACTAGAACCACTCACATGCTTAAGGTGAAGCACTTGCTTAAGTGCTTTCCTGGATTGGGGAATATCTTTAGACATACTTAAACTTGAAAGGAAATTGAATTTAATTTCCCTATCGATGCATGTGGGATTTAAACGGGTGATGAATTACATCTAATGGCTGCTAGCGCCGTATTCCCTGCACATGAGTGGGAAATTAATCCTTTCTGTCTACATGGAATCATAAAATGCCATGGTAAGTATGAGAACCTGTGTTCCTTTAAAACAAAACACAGATCGTTCTTGCTTTGTATTCAGGTTGTTTGGCATCTCAAGTTAAGAATTTTTTTTTTCTGTGCCCACTGCTGGCTGCTTTTCTGGGGGTGAGCAGATGTGAGCTCTTTTATTAACTGGTCTTTTCAGGTGAAAATTCTTCCCTTGTGAGAGCACTTAGCAGACCCATACCATATTTAAACCCCCTTAAGCAGGATTAAGTGGTGTCTGAAGGGTAATGCTGCCACTCCACAATGAGATGGCTTTTTACCCCTCATCAGCTGAACATGAAATTTAAAAACGAAGGAAGGGCAATGCCTTTCAGTCCAACTGGGATGAACTACACCATGGTGCAATGCCAGTAGGCACCTGCTTCTTACAAGGTACATTATCCTCTTCCCTTTACAACAAGAAGGGATGAGCCACTCCACCTCTGTCTGTAATGCACTGCTTCATTATTAACTTTAAATGACACATAGCTCTGCACTTAGAGCAGATGCCATAACTGCAGAAAGTGACCTACATAAATATGACTGAGTTACAGTAAAAAAACAATATCTATTTAAAAAAGCACAAATCATTTGTGCTAGAAAGTGCACAAAACCTTGTGGAAGCAAAGGTCTTCCAAAGGGCTCAGCATCATACAGGAGAAAATGATTCACATTGCTGGTAGCCCAGTTTTCAAAAATATGTAAAGTGACATGGACATTTAATTTGGAAAGTACTGAGTGATGCAGGTTTTTTCCTCTTGAATACATCTCTCCCTATGCCATATGCCAGAGTATTTTCCTGTGCTGATGAATGTATCTAGTTAAGGTGCTGAAAGGAACAGGAGACACTTCTACTGTGTTCCAAAGAATGGGAAATAGCATTTTGCAAGTTTATTTTTCATTCATTTAGGTGCTGTCTGATTGACTGCTGCAGATGGCTCTGTAAATAGCTGCAAAGGAGGGACCTTTCGGGAACTAGAGGCTGCCTATATACTGTGCCCAGCATCCAGAGCCAATAGAAACAGACCCAATGTTCTCTATCTGTTTTCCTTTCTTTCTTGTTCCAGCGTAGCTGCAGATTTTTTTCCTGGCTCAAAGATGAGTGGTGCCAGCAACTGGTTTGGGTGAACTGCAGCCCACAGTGAGCCCTGCTTTGAGCAGTCTGGAAGGTCTGCAAGAGAAGCATGGGTGGCTGGGATCATCCCATTCCTGGTAGCAGTGGTTCCTCCTTGCTCTCCCAGGCAGCCAGTGGTGCTTCAGGAGGCAGCATGGGTGGCTCTTATCCCACTCACAAAGAAGGAAGAGAAACCTTTTGCACTTCAAGTACCACCAGGGTGGCTAGTGAAAAGCCTAGGGCATTGCCAGCTCCTTAAGGCAAGGGCAATAAAAACACCTCGTGGCCCTGGGATGACACGAGAGAGTTAGCTAGAGTAAGAAGTGCTTTTTCCCTTTTTTGCCAAACTAGAAGATTTTTAAGACTTTTCACTTCTTCTTTTATTTTTAAAGGAAAAAACAAAGCAGCAACCCATCTCTCTTTCTCCAGTCTCTCCATGCCCCACAAAATGAAGCTGTTGTTTCCAAGCAGTGTATCCCAACATGAAGCAATCTTTTTCTGTGGTTGAGGTTATTTGCTGTGTCAAGGACTCAAGGATCTGAACATTAAAGCATCACTGTCTTATTAGCATTATTATTTCTGGTCTTTTACCACTATTTCCAAGGTGGCAATATACTTCTTAGAGGCAGCTACATCTTCCAAGCACTATATCAGTGCCCATTACAGAGACTGGAAAAGTCACAGATTAGTCTGACTGAGACTAACACAGCAATTAACTCGCTGGTGCTTCCTTGATGCAGCAATTCATAATGATTAAAGCTCCAGACCTGCTGGCTCCAAGGAGTTACTTTTACTGTATCAACTTTTCACATGTAATAAAAAGTATAGCCACATGAGAAATTGAACTTATCTGTGTACCCCCAGGTTTCAGAGAGCAAAAGACTCCTAAACCAAGTGATGTGATTAGGAGAAATAAGGAAATGAAATCACTTAATGGGAATGTGCAGTGTATAGAAAGAATCAATAAATAGTTCCCAGGAGTTATCAAGGGCCTTTTAATGCTTTTTGGACCTAAAATATCTAATCCCTACCCTTTCTGCTTTATTTGTCCTCCATTCTACCACAGATCACTGGAATACCATGCATCCTGTGAAGATCACAGCAGCTGCTCAGTCCCAGGATGCAAGGTAAGGTAAAAGGGTCAACTTTTCTTTGTGTTGCATATCAGATTCTCCACAAGAGCTCTCTGACTCTCCACAACTGCTTAAATGCCTTATTAAGGATATGGATATAAGCATATAAGCCTGTTTCCACATACACACAGTTACCTTCCTCTTCCTGCAGCTTAATATATGCTATTCAATAATTGTCCTGTGGGATTGCCCAGTAGCAGCAGTTCATCTGGATGTTGATAGATAAAGCAGTGTGGTGCAGTGGGCTGTGCGGCTGGTGAATCATTTAAAGATGTAGTTACTGCAAAAGAGAGAGGAGATAATGAAAGACTGCAGGCCCCTTGGTGACATCTATGTGACCTTGCTGTGCCTAACATTTGAATTTGTCACTAGATGTTTTCTAACTTGGGTACCGGGTTTCTTACGTTACACAAATGGGACAAATACACACAGGTAGGAAACTGAGTTCTGAATTCAGCATCCCCTGGTGTTACCATTTATCTGAATGAGTTCTGGGATGAGATTTTAATCTGGAGTGGTGTCAAATTAGTATCTTTTTTGCTGCTGACTACAACAAATCTTCAGAGGACGTTGTGAGAGACCTGGAACTGTTTAGTCTGGAGAAGCCTGAGAAAGCAATTTATTAATGCTTTAACATATCTGAAGGGTGGGTGTCAAGAAGAATGGGCCAGTCTGTTCTCAGTGGTGCCCTCTGTCAGGATGCAGGGGAAGCAACACAAACTGAAATACAGCAAGTTCCACCTCAACATGAGAAGAAACTTCTTCACTGTGAAAGTGAGAGAGCTGGAATAGGTTACCCAGAGAGGTTGCAGAATATCCTTCTGTGTGGCCTGCCTCAAGTGGTCCAGGTTTGGCAGGGGAGCTGCACTCAGTGACTCCAGAGGTCTCTTCCAAGCCCTACCATTCTATGAATCTATGATTGCTAAGGTGAATGCCAGCTGACCTCAGCTGATGAAAAACTTAGAGGAATAAATAAAAGACATCATTTGGGCTAACAGATTATGTTAATACAAGGTAGTGTCAAGCAACATCGATCTTCAGTTCTTTTTGTTCGATGATGTCTACCTGAGATGAGAAAGGTATTCCAGCAACAAGTAGTGCCTATGCCTCCAAACCCCTGTCACACAGTTAGGGCTCATTCATTGCAACACCTTAGTCTGGACCCTTAATAGCACCCTATATTCATCCAGGAGGATAGTCCATCTACTGATGTTTACCATTGCTGGAAGAAGTCCAAATGCTTTAATGTGGGCAAAACTCCTACTTGTTTCGGTGGAAACTGAGCTAGGGTAAGGACAGCTGACAAGGGCTTCAGGATTTGCCCCCTTCTCCTGAAGATCAAAAGAGATTATCTGTGGAACGGACAACTTTTACTGGCTATTGCAAACACTCCATCTAATTTGAATCAGCCTGAGTTCTTAAGTCAGGGTATCCCTACACCTAGTAATTCTCAGTGCCGTCAATGTGCCTCCTGATGGGATCACATCAAATCCTGTGTCTGAAGCTGTCTAATTTGGGAGATTTGCATTATGGTTTAGCTTCAGTTTATAGCTTAAGTGTGTATTTCAATATACAGCTGTTTCTTTGTGTGAGTTTTTCTCATGCTTTGGCTCAAAAAATATGGTTTCTGTAGGAGTATAAAAAGCTTTAGAGTCAGATCAAAGATCTATGCACTCCTGTAGTCTGTGCCAACAGTGTCAATAGCTGAGATTTAGGAAAGGGAGTAAAAGTAAGAAAAGGGGGAGTAAAAGTAAGAAAAGGGCGAGTAAAATACAGCATTGCTTTTCAATCACAGTGTCTCTGCAGGCTGGCGATCACAGATTTCTTGATCCTGAAACGTTATCTTAGTGTTTCACCTTAGTGACTTTTTCTTTCATTATTTTGCTCATTTACTTTTTGAACCTATACAAGTCTTTAGTACCAGGTGTCCTCCGGCAGTGGGTAAAACACTCTCTGTTTTCCTAATGCTTTGAAGCTGCTATATCCTAGTTTCATTGTATTCCCCTTTCTTTGTATATTAGGATAGTCATTTCCTATTTAACATCTCTGTGCTGCTTGTGACTTTATAATATAGATGCCACTGTTGAGACAATCCAAAACACTGGAGTTCAGATCTACATGATATCAGGAGACAGGCTTTTTATGGCAAAGCCACATTTCCACCTCTTTCCATTTTCCACCACTTTCCACTCATGCAACCTGCAGCTCTCAGCGTTAATAAAACATAACAAATGAGAGGTCTTGACAAATGGACATAACTTATTTAGTGCCTGTTGAGAATCTCTCCCCGTATGTTCAATAAATGCTTTCATTCAATAAATGTACATTCAGCTTTAAGAAACATAGCAAATTACCTTTTTTTTTTCTTTTTTTTCTTTTCTTTTCTTTTTTTTTTTTTTTCATCAAATGCCAAGATAATAACAATAATCTGGCAACTGAGTATTCACTCAGAGTAGTGAAGCCAAGACTCACTGTTACCACTATAATAATAATAATTTGCTGGTGACCACCAGTCTTCATTGAAAATTTCAGGTGCCTCTGGTATTTTTCAAACTTTGCTAAGGGCTAGGTGACTTCAGGGTCCAGCTCTGTTGCTCTTTCTTACGCTGAGTTTTATCTGATTGCAAATTAGCCTCCAAAGACTTGAGTCAAAGCAAAAAAATGACTCATGCTGAGGAACAGCAGCAGAATATGATCCTGTGTTACTGGTCTCTAAATGATTTTTGAGTAGCTGGCATTAAGGCTTTACATATATATCTTTACAATACTGGAGGTCTGGGTTTATTAACAAACATTGCTTTCAAAAAGATGTATGTTATTTCTATTAGATGCTGTTTGTAAAAACTGTGTACTCTTGGGCTGAACAGTGCAGCTCCTGAAACAAAAAATAAATGACAAAGTCAGAGTTCTGGAATTGTGTAACTTCCACTGAGAAAACAACCCAGAAACCTCACCAGCCACATCTGTGTATATCACCATTCAATTATTACTGTTTTACTAGACTGCAAGTTATTTTGCCATACATTCAATGGTCCAGGAGGAAAAAACAATCCTTACTGACAATCAGTGATATGGGGGAAAAGTTAACTCAATAAAATGAAAAATTATCTGATGATAATTACAGTTGCAAAAGTTGCTTCTGGGCACACCATGAAAGCACTCTGAACTTCAAACCTCTGTTATTATACCATTCTATTTCAGCTGCAGAACAATCCATTTCACCCTGTGAGTACCAGATGCTGAAATCACTTTGGGGGAAAAAATTATGCTAAAAATATGCTAAAAACAAAAATTCAAGAAAGATGCTGCTTGGGTAGGTTTTCATTAGCAGGGAGCTTATTCTTGGGGAGGAAATGCAGGCAGAAGCACACCTGGACAGTGTAAAACTAACTTATCCTTACCCTGGGCTGCCTTCAGAATGTAAACCTGAAGAGACTCATATATAGAGAAAGTGTTGCACTTGCTGCTGTTATAAATCAGAATAGATCAACAAAACGGCACCATATTTTAGTCAAATAAGCAAAACAAATAGGCACTTGAGAATGAAGAGATCGATACTTATGCTGGAGCAGGCACCATCACTCATAACTTGTTGAGTGCCTGCTGAAAGAGATGAGGGTCAGAGGCATCATGCACTTCTGGGTCCTGAAGGAGAGGCCACTACACTAGGGCCCTTTTCTCCTTCCCTCTCTGAGTAGATAAGAAAAATTACCACTGACTCTCCAGGAGTAAACAGCATGGCAAAGCCTGCAGATGCCCAAAACTCAGTTTTGCCTCCTAATTGGGACTCCCAGCCTCTTGCACCACAGTGCAAAATCCCTTCATTGCAGCATGGGAGAGCTCTCACCTGCAGGAGGGGCCACAGAGAAACTGCAGTGGCTTACTGAGTGCCATGCAATTTGTAACTTTCTTCCAGGCCTTCGGGAAAGTAGAAATAGGTCAGTAAAATATTTTATCATTTTTGAGGGGAATATAAAATCTTTGGAGTTATTTATTTTAAAATTATATTGTCAGGTGAGCAGAAATAGGTTTTCATAGCCAAAGTGTGGAAAAAGCATTTGAAATAGATGCTAGTTAATGTGTCTGGCGCCTCCCTGCCCTGAGGCGAAAAGGCAAGACTGTGTAAATCACTGTGTAAATCAAGCTGGGCATACAAGGTGTGTGAAGACCCCAGCCCAAGGAAAGCTGAGGCACATGTGCTGTAGGGAAAGCTTTCCATGTTCACTCCAGTGAATGCAATAATATTTACTCGCTAACTGCCTGCAGCTGATCTTTGAACTCAAAGAGATTTACAGAAGAATGTCGATAGTATGACCCATGTTATACAAAAAGAGAAATGGGGGTACAAGGGTATATGGTCAAACAACAGCTTGGAAGGAGTGCTTGGAACAGATTCCTGTGTTCCCCATTTCTGGTAGGGGAAGCTTCTCCAGACAGATCTGAGATCACTCTGAAGGCATGAATTTAAACACAGATCTTCCTTGCCACGCCCTAGCAGCAAGTCTTGAGGACAGACTCCATGGTGTGGTGTCAAATATCAGCAAAGCAGTGACTCTGAGGACAGCAAGGCTTTGTGCTCTGACAATAGCTGCCCATTGCATTTTGAGATTGTGCGGCTGCACCTTTCTGCGTCTGGGAAGCCTACCAAAAGAGAATTACAGTAATGGAAAAATCTGGCCAAGAGAGCAAGCATTGCTCTTGCAGGATAATTGAGAAGTAAAGATGGGTGCACATAGCATTTGCAAATTTTACAGACATTAGGAAAAAAGAAGGAAAACAGAACTACTCTCATGGCACATCCAATACACATCTGTCCAGCAGGAGTTCAGAATCAGAAATAACTGAATTAACAATATTAGAACTAACACTGTCAAACTGAATTCTCTTCCAACACATGCAGCAAAAATACATCCTACTCAGTTCCATTTAGTCTACATTATCTGTCTTTTCACAATGGGAGGTCTTCTGAACCTAGACAAAGTTATCACGTGAATCTCCACCACGTAAGCTCAGCTGTAGGATATTGTTCTGTTGATGAGGAGATGTTCTGTATTTAGTATGGTCTCAATGAAAGGCCTCACAAAATACTCTGAAATGTCAGAAACAGGCCAGGTTTCAAATCCCTCAGTAGTGACTCTCACCTGTCGGAGTGATGACAGCTTCCTCATGTATCAAGACCCATGTAAGCCTCATTTCAGAGAACAACTGCCAACAATCTGCAATCAACAATTTGAAAAGCTGCCGAAGTGTGCTGTGTTATCTAAGATCCATGACATACAACCTACAGGAGCTGACAAGACGTCAGCAAGCAAGAATTCTATTTTGGCACTAGAAGAAAGCCACATTCTGGGAGTGACTCAGCCCAGAGAAACAAGTAGTTTTTTTCCAAAATTAGACAATCTGACACCAGGGGCTGACCACAGAAGCCATCTCAGAGGTCTCACAATAAATAGGTAAGGTAGTTCCCATGCTCTTGATTTTGTCTCTATATTTTATGTGTGAATTTTGTCAAAGACTCATCAATCACACTCCTCTCCTCCTGCTTGCTGGCTACATCAAACTGTGAGCCATCAGAACAAGACTTCATGAGTTATGGGCAACCACTATCCCAGCAGTCTTAGTCCCTCCTCTTTCCCATGTATTGGCAACACTTTCCCTAGCTCTCTGCAGTCTGAATAAAGTTGAGAAACACTTCAAAGAAACTCTCTTCTGGAGAGGAACTGGCAGAAAGCAATTTGGTGTAACAAAAAGGGAGAAACAAAGAGGTCTACAGAAGCTATGTTTGCACCTCTGTTGGAAGGACTGACCCTCCTGCAGATAAGATGGAAGTGGACCTAAAGCTCACATTACTCTTTCTGTTTCAACACATCAAAATAACAGCAGAAACACTTAATTTAATCTGAAATGGGAAATGGTGCCCCTCATATTTGGGTGTGGAACTTGGCTGAGTAAACAATGTTTTCACCACCTTCAGGTTAGACTATTGCAAGCAATACACTCTCAGGGTGGAGTTAACCACAAAAAAAGTACTTGGAGCCCATAACTAACTCATGAGACTTGTCTCCTGTAGATGGACATGCCAAAGAAAGTGCTTCACACCAGTGGTCTAAACTCCCTCTGGATTCCCGATCCAGTTGAAAAACTGGCTTCAATGATCTTGTCTTTCAGCTGTGAAATCTTGAAATAGCCCAGACATGGCTCAAAGCCCAGCTTTCTTCCTTCTTCCTTTTGGTATGATAAATCAGGACAGAAGTTAGCATTTTTCGAAGCAACAACAGAGATTTAGGAGTCTTTTTCAGGTGATGGTTTGGGTTTTGGGGTGTTTTTTTTGGTTGGTTGGTTGGGCTGGGTTGGCTTGGGTTTGGATTTTTTGTTTTGCTTGTTTTTATGTTGTAGTAGCTTGAGGTCCCTACACCTCTTGGACATTTTTGGAGTCTAAGATGCACTGAACTTATGCATAGGGAAGAGCCATTTGCAGCTCCTGAGCCCAACTTCTAAAAAGAAATGTGGTTTCATTAAGAGCAAGAACTTAGTATCCCATCACCCCATCATGTACTTGGCATCAGAAACTAGGTTACTGGCACTTTCACTGAGAAGAGATAAAGTAATCAAAACCTACTCCGTCTTCCTAAATCTCATGCAAGAAGACAGATTATTGACTAAGTTCTCCCTGGAGCTGGCTCACAGCCCCAGTTTGGAGAATTTGACATTTTACTTGGCTTCCCTAGTTCACACAGACAGAAAGTCCTTTTTTGTGTGGAAGTGTCCCAGAAGACAGGATACAATTTTTTGCAAAACAGTTAAGTACCATAGGAGGTACATCCTTCCCATAAGAGTGAGTACCACAGAATTCAGCAGAAATAATCTCAAGGTGCCTCTCACTGTATATCTAAGCAAGAAATACTCCATAAAAACTCCAGCACACACAGCAAACTCTAGTCTTATTTCCCTTCCAGGTTTATTTATTTCCCTTTCATTTATCTGGAGATTTGATTGAAGGAGTTGTGGATGAACTTATTTTACATTGTACCTTTCCTAATAAGCTGTCCAAAACCCCTTTGAGGATCCTCACGGTTTTGAGAGCCAAGTCTTCTCATCTTACTCATGTGAATAGCCAAATGGATCTACCCTGCAGTTGAAGACTGCAAAGTTTAGTGTAAGCCATGTGACTGATCGAGCTGACCTGCATTTCGCACACTGCATCTCATCATGCTCCATGTTCATCCTTCAACCCATCGGTTATAATTCAAGGAGGAGCAGAAAACTTCTACTGTATTTATAGCTGCTGAACAATGCTTAACTACAGAAAAAACCAAGCTGAAACTACTATGGCAATGTAGCAAAAGCTGAGACCTTCTGGACTGGTTTCAAATCAGGAAATGTTTATTGATGTTACAGAATGAGTAGAGTTGCCTTACAAGCAGTTGACCCACATTCATCTCCCAGCTGGTGGAAACTCACAGTATCTTTCTTGCAGTTGCTTGTGATCAGTTTCACTTTCTGGGGTGGATGAGGTAGTGGTGGGAGGGGAACAAGACGGGCAGCTGGTGGGCACAAAACCTGAATATTTTTTTTCTACAGCTTGCATCATGTAAGCTGTAAACTTCATTTTTGTGACTAGAAATGGTTATAACTAGATTATGAGCAATTCTGTTGTAGGAAATTGAGTTCAAATATTGTTCGTTCTGTGTGGATCTGCCCAATGACTAACTCAAGAGACTGAGGCAGAAGATATGACCCCTTGCTTGCTGAAAGAGATCCCTCAAAGAACAACTACATCACAAAACTAACAACTACATTTTTTTTTTTTTAAGACAGTGCAGAGTTGGTATGCTAAGCCAAAGAATATATAAAACTTGAGTGAAACAGCAGCATATGCTGAATTCTCCCCTTACAATGTTCACTGCAAGGATGCACAGAATCTCACCTGGTGATAAAAGCTGCAAATCCTGTTTCTTCATAACGAACATCACTATGAATTAAAAGATCAGGAAAAACTAATGCAGTTATAAGAAATGCCTCATTGCCAATAAACAAACAAAAAAAGCTAGGGTTAAAGCTTCAATAAGCACAAAACATCACTGTCTCGGACCATAGTACAAACTGGACTTTGCTGCTGGGCACATGCTAGTAGTGGCTAATAGAAGTGAACTGTGTCAAGTGAGGTTCCAGCAGCAGCTTTTTTCATGTAGTTCCTTCTTGCTGAAGCCAATAAGAAAGATACTGTGGCTTCAGCATCTAATTTTCTTGTTGAGAACAGTTTTGGAAAGCTCCACTTCTTGGCAACTGGCATTTGTGTTGCATCCAAAACCAAGTCAAAGGGAAGAGCACTGGGTAATTTGATGTGAGGCTTGCCTCTCTATCTGGCTTAATGCATAGCAAAAGGATAATGTTCCAGACAAAGAATATTTATCGTATTCTTGTATGACTAATAGCAATACTTTGCTACTAGTTGTTGGTTGTTGAGTACTGCAAATGGAGGCTTCAAGACAGTTCTTTACAAACAGCTTACTCTAGCAGCATGGTGCTGATGAGTAGTGTTAGTAAGAGAATCCTTACAAGAATGCTAAAACTCACAGTCTGGGGTTGCATTCCTGTCCTCAAACAGTCTAAGTGAATCCTTCTATATAATAAAGGCTTTTACAAATCACCTTCTTCCTCTTGGGAAAAGGAGGAATATGAGAAACCCCTATAACTGTGACCACTACTAAGCATGAACTTCTGTCTTCTTTACATCAGGAAAAGATTTAAGGATCTGCCTTTTCTTTCACAAAAATTAATTATCATCTCTTTTATCTTTAAGCAAACTTAGAATAGACCCAAGGAGAACTAAAAATATATTATACTGCAAAGGCAACAGTGACATAATTTTTAAAGCTGTGAAAGTCATGCAATATGGAATAAAGGCTGAAAAGCTGTCTTTGCCTCATCAGTCAAACCACAGGTCTTTGTGACAGCACCTACTGCCTGCAAAAGGATGGGTAGGAAATAATAGCTCTCACTCCAGCTAATGATATGTTGCGTTTTTAAGAGTGAACAGAAATAGTGGGTTTTGGTTTATTTCCCTTCAGTTCCTTCTGGGCAGTGAAAGGATTGATAGTTTTCTGCACTAGAGCTTAAGCCTTATTCCTCTTGCACCCTTTGTATGAGTGTGTATGTATGGCCAGTTCATTGCTTCCTTTGCATTATCTTTATGAATAACACAAAGCACATATTATTTCATACCGTATGCCTTGATTTTTGTGTGTGTGCGTGAGTAAACACACTAAAGAACAAATGTTCCTCTTCTTCAAAATTTAACACAATCTCAGAAATTTGATATCAAACAGTAGGTGGGTTTAGCCCACATCAAAAATTTCAATAACTGAATACTACAAGAAGATTAAGTGTGGCATGGGAGGTACCAGAAATGAAGTTCAAATGTTATTAACTTCATTACAGACATTATACCCTTCAAAGGTTTAAGGTCAAGGCTACAAGCAATGAAAGAGAGGTGCCAAACCTGTTAGATTGCTAAACTGGAGTCCCCAACTCTGCCTCACTGGGAATTTAAATGCAGAAGAGAATAGGGAGAAGAAGGCTGACGATTAGGCTTTCTGTATTTGGAGGAGGGAGCATTAGCAGAGAGAGAGTGTAGCACATGCAAAAAGCAATGCCATTTACTTACTTCCCCCTGTAAGGGCTTCAATTAAAGAAGGACTTTGGAAGTTCCCCAGTCTTCCATCTGTGACTGCCTTGACAAAGTGTAGACAAATTGTTTTGTAGCTGGAGTGAAAGCTCCTGTGAGCATGGTATGGTACTCGGATCCTTTTATTTTGGATAATGCTTGTTTTCTGTTGTTCCCAGAAGAACCTGAAACAGAAAATATTTGCTGTCGTCTTGCCCAAAAGCTCAGCCCTTTTGCAGAAATTAAAGCAAGCTAAGTCCAAGGGATTCTGGGGGCAGAGGGTTGTAAGAAGTAACCTGTATTAATTTTGAGTCTTACGAACTAACCTGTGTAAGGTGGCATTCAGATTCATCACTTTGAATGTCCTGTATAGGTCTGGGTAAGCTGCTCTGAAGCTGGCTTTCTGCACCTCCCATGACTCCCTGTCTCACAGGATGGTCTCAGCCCTCACATTGCAGAGGACCTTATAACAGAGTGAGCCTCAAATACTTGCATTTTAGTGAGAAGTGAGCAAAAGACACTTGTTTCCTAAGGACCAATGAGCATCTCTGTTGTGTCACTATGTTGTTTAATAAATGCAGCTCCCCTACTGTCTTTCTTACATTGGAAGCATTTGTAGGGACAGTTTTCTCTGCCTAGCTGCTTGTTTTCATAAAATATTTAGGATCCTAATATCTTGGTACCTTATGCTCTCTCAAGTTGACTGATAAATTCAAAATTATTATGGAGCAAGTGGTGCACAACTGAAGTGGTGGCACAAATGTTCAGTGTGTACCCCACCCACCAGTGGGTACCCCCAC
This sequence comes from Tricholaema leucomelas, assembly GCA_013400475.1. NCBI lineage: Eukaryota > Metazoa > Chordata > Aves > Piciformes > Lybiidae > Tricholaema lacrymosa > Tricholaema leucomelas. The sequence goes on from WAAF01010897.1 coordinate 89,322, forward strand.
CCACACCTGGAGTACTGTGTACAGTTCAGGAGCCCCCAACACAAGAGGGACATGGAACTGTTAGAGCAAGTCCAGAGGAGGGCCACGAAGATGATCAGAGGGCTGGAGCACCTCTGCTATGAGGACAGGCTATGAGAGTTGGGGCTCTTCAGTCTGGAGAAGAGAAGGATTCAAGGAGACCTTATATTGGCCTTCCAGTATCTGAAGGGGGCCTACAGGAAGGCTGGGGAGGGACTATTTGCGAGGTCTTGTAATGACAGGATGAGAGGTAATGGGTTTAAACTGGAAGAGGGGAGATTTAGACTAGATGTTAGGAGGAAGTTCTTTACAGTGAGGGTGGCGAAACACCGGAACGGGTTGTCCAGGGAGGTTGTGAGCACCTCTTCCCTGAAGGTGTTTAAGGCCAGGTTGGATGAGGCCTTGAGCAGCCTGCTCTAGTGGGAGGTGTCTTGACTATGGCAGGGGTTGGAGATGGCTGATTCTTGAGGTCCCTTCCAACCTAAACCATTATATGATTCTATGACTCTATTTCGAACATGGTCCAAACTGCTCTGTGTTACTATATGGGAAGAGTAACATCAAGGTCAAAGGTTTATACTCAACAGTGATCTATCAGACAATGACTATAGTAGACAATTGCAGCCTTATTGATGACTTTTGCTGTCTCAATCATATAACTATATATACTACTCAAGAGCTGAGATGCCATTGTAGACTGATTTTGTTTAAATATTGAGGACTTCACTTCTGATGGATGTTTGGTTATTACTTAAAAAAAGAAATATAGCTGAGTAGAGAGCAGAGACATGGTGATCTCTCTGAGGCTTACTTTTCTATTGTGCTTACCTCTAATACAAAATCTTTAACGTATACTTTCCTTCCCATGGAAGCATAACAGCAATATTAAATCCAGTTTTACAATTTTCATCCTGTATGTAAATCCTCCCTCATCCTGCTTACTTCTTATATAAGGCTTTTTGCCTGGTCTTTTATAGAGTATAAGGTACTGCTCTCTAGCCCTCTGTCACAAATAAACACCCCACACCTGCAAATGGAATTTCATCTGGGCAGCAAAAATGGAAAACTTCTCTTAATGGAGAAGGGTCTGTGCATGTCTTGCTGTGCCACCGCTGCTCTGAGGTGCATTGCTGCATGAATGTAAGCAGTGAACTGAGCAATCTGCACCAGCAAGATGTTATATTGAATAGGCTGCACTGGCAGAGAGCTAGGAAAATAATGGGATCAGGTTCAGGTTACTGCATTAGTACTTCCCTTAAGTAAAAATGTAGGCTAGTAGATCTCAATAAGGTAGCTGTCCCAATTCTCCTTCGATAGCTTCTGTAATAGCTGTAGAATGCAGACAGGTTTTTGTGGCTGAGGAGTGTGAATTCAATACCCTGAGTTCCCTTGCTAATTACAGATCACTTCATTACTGTGCACTGGAAAGGTTCTACCCTAAGAGTTAAATAAGAATAGGAAAAAAACTATTGCAGGAGAAGCACAAGTCAAAACTGCAGAAGTAGCAGGCCCATAGCACCTGCTTCTGCACTCCGTGAATTAATAAGTTCTTGGGCTTTATTACAGGCTGTCTCTGTTTAAGTTAGTGCTTAGCAAAGATGTGTTCAATATACATTCTGAAGGAGTGTGTGAACCAGTTTTCTGGCTCCTTTCAAACAGTTTCTGACAGTCAGAACTCTCTGCACACATCCAAGTCTCCGTGGACCTTGGGCAATATATGACGTGAAATGAACAGGAAAACGCTCTCCGAAACCTGAGATTTGTACAGAAATAATATAAATATTATGCAACAGTTCTGCAAAGGGAAACTTTGTACATCTGTGTATTTTTTGCCTTGGTTTTAAATTTGATGTAGAGGATGGTGTGCTTTTTTCTTTAAAAAGTCTGAGCCTTTCACGGGTGGACCTAAAATTCAGTGTAAACTTTTGATGCTGACTTCCACAGTCATGGAAGGTAATCTGTTTAGAAGCAATCAGTAAGGGATCAAACAAAATCACCTGCTAGTGATATTTAGTTACAAACAACAGGAATAATGCCAAACAATTAAAATAGCCCTCTGTGTTCACAGCAGGACAGAATGGAGGCTACTTTTCCTTAGTCGAATATCAAGCATCCTGAAATCACTCTCCCCTCCTGCCTCCCTGAAGTGTTGTTCCTTCTAAAAACACGAAGTCACCCCAGTTTTTAACCCCCACTTACTAATGACTTTGGAGGAGAAGAAACTTCTTTTGGAACATTGCTAAATAAATCTACTACTCATAAACCCAGGCAGTGCTGGAGCTGGAATTTTTTTTAATCCTATCTCATTAAAAAAAAAGTCCTGGCAGATACAGAGGTTAAGCTTACATATTTCATACCACAAATAACCGGCTTTATATGCCTCGCTTAGGAGAAGAGGACAAGCAGGCTTTGTTATTCATTCCCTCTCATCCGCGCATTTAATAGGAAATACAAGAGGTGCCTGTTTTTCCACCGCGGTGACTTACGCTCTCTGCACAGCTCTCCGACATCCCGGCAACTTGCCTCTGTGTGCTTCAGAAACATCAGCATAGAAGCTGGTGGTGATAATCCCTGCTGGACTACAAGTGCTAAAGGGTAATACCATCACACACTTGATTAGAGCTGAGACGTACCACTTTTCCAAAGGGAAATGGTATACCCGCTGCTGGGAAGCCACCGGCAGTGAGTGACGTGCTTACCCGGTGGAGCTGCCCTGCCGTACGCTAAGTGATGAGCGGACCCACTGTCTTCATCAGCTGGTTTCCTACTGGAATCTCTCATGTCATCTGACATGGATAGCTAGGAGATGCTGCAGAGGACAAGCCCAATATCTACCAGAGGTCAGTGCCCAAGGAGACCTTGAAAGCAGGAATTAGAAACACATCTTCCCATATATAAATGCTGTAGGCAGATCCTTTGCTTGGGAGGAGTCTAGTGTCAGTAACCAGCTGGTAGTACATGACCCAAGATGTCTAAATTTGTCATGGGAGGAGAGGAGTCGAAAAACAGAGCGTGCCTAGCTGTTTAGTGGAGGACACAATACTGTAACAAGAGCATCAAGTTCAGCTGACTATTTACAGTCTCCTAGAAACAAGGAGCCTGTGAGTTTTGAAGTGGTGGTCACTGAGATGGAGACAACAGTGCAGCTGGGCACGACTAGCTAATGTGGGATCCCTTTGGTCTAATATACACCATTAACTCATTTTTTTATCTATAGTAGTGTGTTTTTTCAGCATGAGAATTCAGCCTTCAGTATCAGACCAGGATGGTTACTTGGTTTTCCTATCCCGTTGCCTCTCACTCAACACCAAGAACCCCTGGGTCTTTGTAATATGAACTCAGAGGAAGGTAGTTACACTAAGCAAGAAAGTCATATTAGAATTACCTACATAAAAGTATTTTACTTCTATTTTTCTGGTGTTTGTCGTCTCATTCTCTTGCTACATTCCTCTAAAGTGAGCCACTTCCCTTTGCAGGAAGGTATATTGGGTTGGCTGTAGCCTTCAAAGTTGCCTTGTCAGATCCCAAAAGGGGACTTGTTAGCTGCACCTGGAAAGCAGGTGGGAACTGTGGCTGAAATAGATCTGGGGCAAGGAAGAGGATCATCTTTCTCTTTGGTAATGTCAGAACTGCTTCAGAAACAGTACACCTTGGGCAAGTACAAATACTTTTCTCCAAAGCCTCCATTTATCTCAGTGTTCTGAGAGCTGGACACGATGGCTGCAGAGTAGGAGGAAAATAAAGGATTCACAATAATCTCATTTTATAGAGTGATTTTCTTCCTTTGGGGGGATGCTTCTGTGGAAAACTGTGTGGAAGGTCAATCCCACATCAGTACTTAGGAAATGCTGTGGAAATAGTGCCCTTAAGGAATAAAGATTTTATTTTCTTCTAACCCCTAATTCTTAAATGTGTACTTTCACTGAGAGAAAACAAAACGGCCTGTGGTGTAGGATTGGACTTCAGTGAATGTAAGATTGGACTTTGATGAACATTACAGTTCCCAAATCAAAAATCATTGGAAGGCTCCCAGGAGCTATAGCTTCTTGCAGGCATAGTTAACTTCTCCCAGTCTGCAAAACACTTGATCTCATTGAAAAAATAATCAAAACAAAAATTATGCTGTCCCTTCCCATATGGAATGCCTTGGAGCTTCTGCTCGTGGAGCTTGAAAGACAAACTGCTGAGAAAAGGAAATGCAATGAGAGTTTCACCTGGCCTTACGACCCCGTGAAGCTGGGGATGGATGCTTCCTTGTCAGACAGCAAAGCCCTGCTGAGTAGGAGGCCTTTTCAGACACATGCCTGACGGCTGGAAATGAGCAGCCTGCAAAACAGTTCTTTGCTTCTCTGAGGGTTTTTGGATCGTCGCAAGCACAGAAGACCACGAAGTACTTTCCCAAATACCCACTAGATGTCAGTGCGCTCTGCCACTTCGACCCACCAAGACCAGGCCTCTGCCGCCAAGCGCCCGCACCCCTGTCCGCACCCGGCAGTGCCCCGAGGCTGGGGCCGGGGCCGGGCCTGGGGCTAGCTTCGGGCCTGCGGCTGGCTCTGGGACGCAGCCGTCCCAGGCAGTGTCCCAGCCCTGAGCTTTCCTGTCGCGGAGCATCTTTGGCTTTCTAGGAAGGAAACTGACGAAGGGCTTGTTCCTTTAGTGCCTTTGGGAATCAGCAGGCAATGCATAAAGGCCTGGTGGTGCCTTCGGTTGGTTGAAGATCCTTTCCTAAAGACAGCCGCGGTAGAAGGCTGAACTGTCCTGAGGATGTTGCAGATATCAATATCTAAATTGGAAATTCATTTGTTTACTGCCAAACTGCATCATCATGGAACGTTTATTAAATGACTTATCCAATATTCTCCTTGAAGATGAGGCTGTAAATTTTCACTCCATTTTGTGAATGCTGTCACCGGTAAAGATCCTTTAGGAAGTGCCATGTCTGCAAAAGGCAGATCTTTGCATTAACCATTAATCTCCCTGTCCTTGCCTCCCTGGAAAGGTCACAGGTGTTTTGACCTGATGTGTTTGATGCAAATCATTCCAAAGAATAAAATAGAATAGAATAGAATAGAATCAGCCAGGTTGGAAGAGACCTCCAAGATCATCCAGTGCAACCTAGCACCCAGCCCTACCCAGTCAACTACACCATAGCACTAAGTGCCTCATCCAGGCTTTTCCTGAACACCTCCAGGGACGGTGACTCCACCACCTCCCTGGGCAGCCCATTCCAATGGCAAATCACTCTCTTTGTGAAGAACTTCCTCCTAACATCCAGCCTATACTTCCCCTGGCACAACTTGAGACTGTGTCCCCTTGTCCTGTTGCTGGTTGTCTGGGAGAAGAGACCAACCCCCACCTGGCTACAACCTCCCTTCAGGTAGTTGTAGACAAAAATAGGAACAAGAACTTTGTAAACAATAAGAGGAACAGGCCCAACAATGAACCCAGATGTGGGTTCAGAATCACCCAGCCTCTCCATCTGTGCTCACAACTGTGGGAGCTTTCCTGATCCCATGCTCTGGGCCTATCTCAGTCACAGACTTTCACTCTTGATTTATTAAAAAAAAAAAAATCCCACTGCCACTATATCATCAAGTCTTGGCAGATCTAGAAAAATTTACTTGTTTTCCTGTTTCAAGGGACAATCTCTTGCAAAGAACATTAATATCCTTAGGTTTAGTATTTAACAAGCAAGCCATTGTAGTGATGAAGCAAGAGAGAATGCCTCCTTCAGATGTTTGCTGTACATCTGAACTCTTAAGTCTGGCAGAGCTTTCACAAAGCCTGAACAAGTAGGTCAGGTATTTGAGCATTTATCTAGTTTATTTATTCTGTGATGGATGTTTAGCATTAGCATGAGAATTTTTGTTAAGGGGAGCACGGCGCTGTTCAATGTAAAGTGGATTAGAAGCTGTAAATTGAAATTGAAATGTGGCAGAGAACCCAGCAAGAGCTTCTGCCAGGGTAAGACAGGTACCCACCCTATTGATCTCATCATTATATGAAACAATATTAGGAACATTTTCTTAGCTACCTAGTCTTACTGAACTGTGCAGAAGTCTCCTCAAGGTGATGATGCACTAGGTCCCACTACCTGCCTCACTGAGTAGTGCAGAAAACACTGCTAGTAAACTTGGGTAACTGTTCTGGGCTTGAAGAGGATGGAGCAGAAGATCTAATGGCCTTTTTTTCCCCTCTCTCTTTTCACATTTCTAAATTTGTATTTAAAAGCTTTCTGCTTCAGAGGTATATGACCAACTATTTCTAGAAACATATCATTCACTATACTCTGAAACAGGACAGTAGGAAAGATAAATTCCTTAATGTGCCTTTAATGTATCTCATTAACACTTATTCCTTCCATGAAGCATGAAAACCTTCTTCTGCTCACCATAAGACTGCCACGTTCAATTCTTTTTACCTCCAAAACCCTTTGTACGTATTTCCTGCAAGCCAGGAACACAATCATATTGCTGTACAATTACTACAATACAGTAATACTTCTTTTTCCTAGTGTTGCTGTGACATGATTTTCCTTTGGGGGGGGTGAGGATTTTCATGCAGCAGAATCCTATGAACTCCATAGGCTACAGATGTTGTCTTGCAGTGTCTGTGAAACAGCAGATGTTGGAAAGGTTATGAATAATTATAACAATACATTGTGATTGTTAATAAACTCAAGAATGGACAAAATCAAACAGGAGAAAGCACAGTAGTGTTTTTCACCATGTGAAAGGACTAATACTTTTGTGACCCAAGGCAAATTGTCTGCTCGACTCACTAAACCCTGGTAAGTGATGATAGAATCGAGACCCAAGCTCAGCTAACTTCTTGTGAATTGCCCTTGGGTTGCTGCCAAAATCAAATTTTCTGCTTCTGAAAACCAATTCCAGCTATTGCCAGGAATGGAGGTTAAAATGAAGTATGGAGGAATTTCACAGCCCTGTGGAGTGCCAAGTCAGGCAGTGATGGGGCTGCTCAGGAAAGCTAATGGAAGGCAGAGTCTCTTCCAATGACTGAAATTCAAATATGTGGGTTCTGGATTTGAAGAAACTTTATTTGAAGTTCTTTGGACTGCGTCGTTGACTGGAGGACCTAGTAGAGGAAATGCTCTCCTGCAGGAACTTAGATACTGCATGAGAGCAATACTCTCCTACATTCAGTTTCTTTGCTTTTAATCTTTAACATAACACAGGGAAGTGGAGATCAGCTGGAACCAAGTGGTTTGCATGAGGATGATGACTGGGAGACTGCTATCCTTCTCAACTGATAATCTTGTCCTTCAGTTGAGGAGTTCCAGTTGAGTGCTGTCTGCACTACTGTCCCATCTGTGCCTGTGGAATTTGAGAACAGAAAGTGCACTTGCACATGACAATAGCTGCTCCTAAAAATCTCTGGAGAAACTGTTCATGGGAGAGATATACACCATGTTGAATGTGATCAGCATGGAAGAAGTGAGAAATGAGGAAGCAGACCTTATTTATAAGCTCGCTACTCATGTTTTTAGATGTCTGTCCAGGATTTAACTCCCTTTAAAGAGCTAAGGTATTTTTATTTCCTCCATGCTTTTACATCCTCTAATCTGGACCAATTTACCTTGAAACGGACAACTAATGTGTCATGGTTAGCACCCCCTTATGCTCTCCCCAGAGAGGACAGACTGAAAGAGTTGGGGCTGTGTAGTCTGGAGAGTAGGTTCCGAGGTGACCTTATTGTGGCCTTTCAGTATCTGAAGGGGGCCTACAAAAAAGCTGGGTCAGGACTTTTCAGGATATCAGAGAGTGACAGGACTAGGGGGAATGGAGTGATGCTGGAGATGGGTAGGTTCAGGCTGGACATGAGGAGGAAGTTGTTCAGCATGGGAGTGGTGAGAGCCTGGAATGCGTTGCCCAGGGAGGTGGTTGAGGCCTGTCCCTGGAAGTGTGTAAGGCCAGGCTGGATGAGGCTCTGGGCAGCCTGCTCTAGGGTAGGGTGTCCCTGCCCATGGCAGAGGGGTTGGAACTAGATGATCCTTGCGTTCCCTTCCAACCCTGACTGATTCTATGATTCTAATATTGAACTACCTTAGAAAGGATATGTTTGACAAGCCTTGTGCAGCACCTTGTTTCAGTCCTCTCTTGGCAACTGCCATTTCAGTTGGTTCAGAAGATTTGAAACATCTACATTTATGTGAGCCCCAGGTGAAGAACACTGATCTCTCACACGTGTCTACACAAAAATGAGAGGAATGTGTGTGTGTTTTATCTGGGGTTTTTAATGGGCTTAGATTTGTTGCAGACATTGATCGTCTTCCCCACCAAACAGTACTTATTCTTTAATAGAGCTCCTCTGGGGAGTTGCTTAAGCACTTCTATTTCACATGTATGTACGAAGTTCTAAATATTTTGTTAACAGATATGTTTTGTTGCAATAATGGATTTTACAACATGCCACAGCTGCTGTATTGTTACAGTCATATAGATTAACAGTAGGCAAGTAATTGAGCTGGTCAGATGCTTTGAATAAGCTTTTAAAATAAAAAGAAGGTTGTGCTCTTCAAAGTAAGAATCACAGGATCACAGGATTTCAGGGGTTGGAAGGGACCCAAAGAGATCATCAAGTCTAGCCCCCCCTGCTAGAGCAGGACCACACAATCTAGATCAGGTCACAGAGGAAGGCATCCACACAGGCCTTGAAATTCTCCAGAGAAGGTGACTCCACAACCTCTCTGGGGAGCCTGTGCCAGTGATCTGTGACCTTTGCAGTAAAAAATTCCCCCTTGTGTTGTGGTGGAACCTCCTGTGCTGCAGTTTATACCCTTTGCTCCTTGTCCTATGACAAGGAGCAAGTGAGAAGAGCCTGTCCCCTGCTCCTGACCCCCAGCCCTCAGAGAGGTATAGACATTTATTAAATCCCCTCTCAGTCTTCTCTTCTCCAGACTAAAAGGCCCCAGGTCCCTCAGTCTCTCCTCATAAGGCAGTGCTTCAGTCTCGTACAGAAACTTGCCAGTCAGATTGGTTTGTTGCTGAGGACGGGCCTACACATCATGGCTAATGATTGTTGAGGATGAAGGAAGCGAGGGACCAAAAGCAGCTGCAGAATCAGTCCTGCTGACTAGAAGAGTCTAATTCATGCTTTTCAGCAATCTATATGCCAGTGGAGAAGGAGTCACAAAACCAAAACACAACCCTGTGGTATCGCTAATAATCTTCACATTACATGCTGAAATCAAGCCCGGTTTATTGTGAACCTAATCTGTCTACCACTTCCACATCTAAACATTGTGTGCACGTCTGTATAGAGAACAGCTTCCTGCACTGACCAAGGGTCAGTACTGCAGCAGATAAGAAGCATGAGCATGCTTGAGCTGTATTAATCTACTATCTTCACTTTTTCCCTCTTTGTTTTTAAGCATTTGGGTTTCAACCTAAGCAGCTATTCAAACTGTTGGTGCAGTTTGAAGGTTCCTCAGAGGGTTCCTCCTTTTATAAAGACCACATTACAAACATTAAATCCATAATTATATACAAAATTAGATGCTGGGCACAAAGCCTATCTCTAAATCAAAGTGACGTGAGGCAGGGTGGTGTTACTGGAACAGGCTCAAAATCAAGTTATAAACCATGACTTGGCTCAAATTCTCTCCGTAGTCCTCAGTCATTAGGTTTGATATATATAGGAATTTTGCAAGGGCAGACTGGAATTTCCATTTATGTTTGATCAAAGTATCAGTAGAATGGGACCAGAAAGTTTTGGTAATTCAGAGACAAGCTGTTATTGCTGAGATTTCTTTAGGACCACAAACATAACTATTAACATTAATCTTTCTAATAATCACCTTAGTAAATGTAAATTTGAATTTTCCTGGTACCCCAGACTGACACTTAGTTAGGGCATAACTACATTAGTGATCTTCTGATCACTGCAACTTACCGCACCTTGGCTCACAGCACAGAGCAGTCTCTGAGTACCCAAACTGGTTTCCTTTTGATGAAATGGAACCAGACAATGTGTTTCAGTGTTGATCTCAACGCTCTCCATTTTTTCTGTGTATTCAGTCCACAGGCCCAGACTAAAACCAACCTGAAGTATATTCCCCTGAAGCATGTACCATCTGCACATCAGATACTCAACACCATTTTTTCACTCTATAAATCCACTCTTACCAGATCACATGCTTGCTAATGTAGATGTAGCCTTAGAGTTGCAGTTTACATGCTTAACAAAAATCACTTGGAGACTATTTCTGCAAAGTCCTCAAATTCAGCCTATGAAACTCTTGGCAGTGGAACCATATACCCTTGTGAGCATTCTGAGATTTAAAAGCTGTCTTTAAAATGCTTCAACTTGTGCAGTGGCATTTGTTTTTAGAACTTACTGAAGAGCGAAGGAACCAGATTTGAAGTTTGAGTGTGTGAGTTTGCAAGTTGTCTCTTTTGACTATTGATAATATATTACCATCTAACGATTTCTGCTTTGCCACTGGCGCCCGAGAAGCACAACAGGATTTGAGTATGTAAACAAAGCTTAAAGGCTTGGATAGAGAGGAAAAATGTTCAAAAACAGAGGCTGTGTTGTGCAAGTGGCCACATCTGAATATACAGCAATTTGATTACTAAAACTTCTGGTGTGATTGTATCATCAACATTTTAGAAGAAAGAGATACCTTGTAAAATCATGCAAATACTTTCGGATTTAATGGATGAGTAGATTCATTGGGAAAGAGAAGCAGGAGAAGAAAGTGAACAAAAACAAGCAAAGCAAGCACTCATATCCTAAGGTAAATTCACTACAGAGAAAATATCTGGGGTAATTTTTTAAAAAAATATTATTGCTGTTGTTATTGCTGTTGATAATAACAACAAAAGTAATAATAATAATGACAATAACAACAAAAGCCACAGAGGTCAAAGTATCACTTTGTTACTTGTGTGTGTGTGTGTATGTGTGTGTGTGAATGGAAATAGAAGTAACACTCCTTGTCCTTTCCCCAGTTTTGGCTGGCAAATATTTGGGCCAGTTACCAGTCAGACCTAAGAATCAGGCAGCCAAGTCTTTCTTCATAGAATCATAGAATCAACCAGGTTGGAAGAGACCTCCAAGATCATTCAGTCCAACCTAGCACCCAGCCCTGTCCAATCAACTAGAAGATGGCACTAAGTGCCTCATCCAGTCTTTTCTTGAACAATTCCAGGGATGGTGACTCCACCACCTCCCTGGGCAGCCCATTCCAATGCCAATCACTCTCTCTGTCAAGAACTTCCTCCCAACATCCAGCCTATACCTCCCCCAGCACAACTTGAGACTATGTTGCTGATTGCCTGGCAGAATAGACCAACCTCTACCTGGCTACAACCTCCCTTCAGGTAGTTGTAGACAGCAATGAGGTCACCCTTGAGCCTCCTCTTCAAAGAGGAGTCTCCTCCTCTTCTCGTGTGACTAGACATCATCTTGAGTTCTTACACATGTGACATTCCCTGGTTTATAAACAAAGCAAACTGGGTAAAATACAGAGTAGTTCAGACATTCAGACCTTCATATCACCCAAACCTTTTGCTGATACAGTGAGTGCTCCCCAGCCACGCTATTATCAAACTCTGGCTAAAACATGCTAGGTGTAAATATCACATGCACACTGGGAGCTGGCTATTTTTGTGGGATGCTCCCGCATGTGTATGATGCTCGGGGTGTATTTGCTCAGGGGCTGTGTTCAAAGGCTCCTTTCTTCAGTTCTTCACTATGCTGTACGTGAGTCACTGAACAGCAAACTACATTGCATTAGAAGCCTGGATGAGGTTTACTCCTAAGCTGAAATATTGAAATCAGAAACCATTCCCAAATGATTTGTATGCAGCTGGTATTTACCTTCAATTGAAAAAAAAATATACAAAGTGCTAAATTGCATAGAATCATAGAATCAGTCAGGGTTGGAAGGGACCACAAGGATCATCTAGGTCCAACCCCTCTGCCATGGGCAGGGACACCCTACCCTAGAGCAGACTGGCCACAGCCTCATCCAGCCTGGCCTTAAACACCTCCAGCCATGGGGCCTCAACCACCTCCCTGGGCAACCCAGTCCAGGCTCTCACCACTCTCATGCTGAACAACTTTCTCCTCACACCCAGCCTGAACCTACCCATCTCCAGCTTTGCTCCTTTCCCCCTAGTCCTGTCACTACCTGCCTACCACAAGACTCATGTGCTTGAATACCATTGCTCTGCTAAACTAAGCTTTTAGCTTCTGCTTTTTTGCCTTTCTTTCTCTCTTTCAAGTCTTCCTTGCACATGTAACCAATCACTCCCAGACAGTATAGAACTGGGATGTATGTTTAAAGGACTTTCAGGATTTGTTTGTACATTAGGTTACAGTAGTAGTTAGGAGTGCCTTAAGAGGTAAGATGAGCATCCAATATGATTCACTAGAAGCTCCAGCAACCCTGATTTTATCTGTTTCAGAAGGCAGTCAGGTGACACTGATAAGAGTCCCTGTCTCAGCAGACAAGGATGCAAAGCAATGGATAGTTTTGGTTTTATATGCTGCTTTTGCTGCCAGACACCAAATGAATGCAGACCACCTGCAATCAGGATAGCCTCAAATGTACTACTTAATTTGCCATTCACTGAAGTGTTTTTAACTTTTTCACGTCAGCTTTGAAATAAATAGAGGCCAAATGTACACTTTTGTTCAGGAGATGAGTCTTTTGTGAAAGGCTCTGGCCGGTTGCCACAAGGGGCTACAAATGCAGAACTTTTTCTCTGTGTAGCAATAACAACACACTTCTAACCCAGCCAAGACTTGATTTTAATAACTTATCTGCTAAGTAAATTCAGTTCACATTGGGGGAAAAAAAAAAAGGTTTTGTTTTTCCACATGTTGCACAATAACTTGTTAGAGTAACGTTAGCAATTAATGCTGTGCTTGTTCATCACAGATGTGATAATGTCACCAACATAGACCACCCTGCCAGCTTGTCAACTTTAAAATATGGCTTCTGGAATAATGAAAAATTACCAGCTTCTCAGTATGGCTTTTTGATTTATGGGTAGCTCCTTGGAGATTGATTGGTTGCTTTGTTTTGTTACCTGGGATGAATGATGAATATTTTAAAAAATACTTAAGTTTGGATCCAGTGCAAATGAGATAATTTTACAGTGACTTGTTTAGTTGTTTCCAGAATAATTGGACATTATTACCTGCCCACCATGCGTGAACTATAGGTCTCCAGAGGGGCTAAATAGCTTCAGTTGATGTTTCCTTAATATTTCAGAGTAGTTCATCTGCACTGCTCGTACAGGAGCTTTTACCAGATGGTTAACCAGACCTGTAATGACATCTCACATTTCCCGTCTATTACTCACCGATGGAAAATTACACAATTTGATTCGCTGTTCAGCACGACTCATGACTGACTCATTTGTGTACCTGTACTAAAGAATCATGGCCAAGTCAACCGCCGTGGTTAAATTGAAAGGGAACTTGCTATTACTTTGAGTAGGATCAGTACTGACACCTACAATGCTGAAGCAAATTACTTGCTCTCTTTTTAACGATTAAAGGAAAAGCTAGGGTTTAAAAGACTCTTCCTGTGATGGTTTAGCCAAAAAAAAGAAGACATTTGAACATTCGTGCAGAGAAAGACATTTGGACATTTGTGCAGAGAAAGACATTTGGACATTTGTGCAGAGAGTGGTGGGTTTGGGGGTTGGTGGTTTTTTTTGTATGGGGGTGGGTTGTTTTGGTTTTAATTAATGAAGAACCCATTATGATTTGAAGCTGCTTCTGAAAGTCTGTATCTGCAGGTGGAGGTGAGAGAAGCGGTTGTAACTGCACAGCCATAAATAGCTGCTTCTGAAAAATGTGCTGATTTGTTCAGTTCTTAAAAGTCAGGATACCTCTCTCCCCTCTCCTTTGGCTTCCCTGACCAGGTTGGTGTTTGTTCAGCCGCTGTAAAGCATTCTCCTGGAAAGCAGGAGCCGCCTCGGGGCATTGCCCACAGCAGGGAGGTGCCACCTCTCTCTGTCTTGTCAGCTGCTGGGAGGCAGCTGGGAACAGAGGTCGCTTTGCCTTTGGTGGTTTTTTGGACCGGGGAGAGGTGAGGGCAGCAGGTAATCCAAACTTATCTTTGTCTTTACTGGCCAGCATTTAGACACAGGTTTTTACCAGTTTATTATTACTGGGGCATTTCATTATGCTGCTTTTAGATATGTGGTGTCTGTCTGACAACTTATCAGCGTTTTGTGTAGTGATATTTTGTCACCAAATATCTTCAATATGGATCAGGTAGTGGGAAATGGCACTCAGAAAACTGCTGTTTCAAAATAGTCTTGCCTGTGTGCTGTTAGAAGTTACACACCAGGAGCTGGATCTGTAGCTTGTTTTCTGTTCCTGCTATCCTTGCTATTCTTCTTTGAATCCACACTCCATCTTCTTCCTCCTTTTGATGCTATATCACTTCCAGTTTGACCTTGTTTTCTCATCTCTGGTGTGTTCATGTTCACTGAAGACTCCTACAGCCATTATGGTTCTATACCAGAACTGGACACAGCATTCCAGATGCAGCCTCACCAGGACAGAGCAGAGGGGCAGGAGAACCACTCCCAACCTACTAGCCACAGCCGTTCTAATACACCCCTTCTTGTGTCCTCATAAAAGGCTATCAGGTTGGTCAAACATGACTTCCCCTTAGTAAAGCCATGTTGACTGCTCCTAATGACACCCTTGTCCTTGATATGCCTTAGGACTGCTCCAAGGACAAGTTGCTCCATCAACTTTCTGGGGATGGAGGTGAGGCTGACTAGTCTATAGTTGCCTGGGTCCTCCTTCTTGCCCTTTTTGAAGACTGGAGTGATGTTTGCCCTCCTCCAGTCCCCAAGAACCTCTCCTGTTCACCATGACTTACTGAAGATGGTGGAGAGTGGTCTACCAATGACCTCTGCCAGCTCCCTCAGCACCTGCTGGTGCATGCCATCAGGACCCATGGACTTATGGATGTCCAGATTACTCAACTGGTCCTTAACCCAGTCCTCATCAACCAGGGAAGACTCCTTTGTCCTTTAGTGCCTCAGGTGTCAGGGGCTTCTGAGGACAGTCTCCAGCAGCATAGATGCGTTTAGTAACTCCACCTTCTTTTTTCTTTGGCTCAACCCACATTGCTTACAATTCAGTTATGTGCCTGTAAGCTTGTGTTTGTGAGCAGGTTGCTCAGCCTGGAGAAGAGAAGGCTGTGGGGAGACCCAATAAAGCATTTCAATATCTGAAGTGGATGTACAAGAAAGCTGTTGAGGGACTGTTTAGATGGGCTTGTAGCAACAGGATGAGGGGCAATGTTTTTTAACTAAAGCAGGGTAGATTTAGGTTGAACGTTAGGAGGAAGTTCTTTACAATGAGGATGGTGGAGCACTGGAACAAGTTGCCCAGAGAGATGGTACAAGCTCCATTCCCAAAGACATTCATGGTTGAACATGATGAGGCCTGAGCAACCTGATTTGGTGGAGGATGTCCCTGCTTACTTCAGGGGGATTGGACAAGATCACCTGCAAGAGTCATTTCCAACCCAATGCATTCTATAATTCTCCAATGAGGACACCAACAATGACTTAAGACATCACTTTAAGTGAAAAAGCTTCCACAATCTGAAGAAATGGGCCATGTGTTGAACTGGTGAAGGAGGGAACCCTACAGGAGGGAGCCTTCCTCACCTTCTGGAGCTTGCCCAGAAAGCTGCTGGGTTGTCTCAAGAGCTCTCCACTTTTTAGTAACCCGATCCTACAAAACCCCTTTTGTTCTATCATCTCTTCTCTGGCTAATGTCTGCTTTGCAATGTGGCTACTTGACATGTGGATTACACTTCTATGCTGCTTTCTTTCTTTGCTCAGTAAGTGTTTGGCCTCTTAGAGCTTTCTTGACTTGAACCTGTGGGATCTTGCTGAACACAGCTATCTGTAGGAGTCTCTATAATAAATGTATGTGCTGGGAAATCATTCTGTTATGATGGCAAGGAAATGAGTGTGAGATGACTGCTGCTTACCATTTGAATAGTGCTACTTTATTGTTCCCTTCTGTGTTATCTCCATCCATGTCTTCTCTTTACAGGTTTTTTGGACCACGACTACCTGCTTATTGTGTGTGCTTTAACAAATGCCTCACTGGAGTATTGCCAAATTCTGTTACAGAAATTGAATGTGGTAGAAAGCAAAAAGAGAAGGTCATGTTCAGAGTTGCCCCATATTATTTTGATGTCAGAAAACCAAACTAAAAGACCTTTTTTCAACCTTTCTGATTTTTTTAAAATTTTTTTTTTAAAGCAAGCTCATTTTTATTCCTAAAAGAGGCTACTTCTTTAGCTGGAAAGAATTTTTCCCCTCTCACTAGGAATATAAATAATTTGAGCAGAAGAGAACAGAGAAGCCACATTAATCATGTGTGTATGGATATATTTTATTTCAAAATTATTTTCTTAAATCTAAAAAACATTCATGACTGTCTTATTCAAGTACAGTAGTTTTCATAATATAGTGGACATATATAACTATTTATTTCTTTCCTTAGAGACTTGGGGTTTAAAACGTTTTTCTTTTTAATATCCAAAATTCATGTAAGGTTTAGGATTGACTTAGGCTGAAGCCATAACTCTTAAAACGCTTGTGCATATGCCTGACTTCAGGAATGTAGCTCTCAGTTCAACAGAACAACTTCGTCTAAGTTATATGCTTAAAGAAGATCAAAGCCTGAAGCTAACTTTCCAAATAGAAGTTACAAACATTAGTTATAATCATCTAAGCTAAAAAAAAAGTCTGTCTTTTTAAAAGCAACCGAGCAACTGTAGTTTCAAACCAGTAATACAGGATAAACTTTGGGTCAGAGTGGAGCCCAGATCCTTGCTGGTCCTGTGAGTTATCCCTGCATGAAAACCAACTTTTGCAGAAGTGGGAGGCAAAGTGGGGCAATGGAAACCAAGAGACATGGCAAGGAATGGAAAAAAGGTGAGCTCAGAGAGGCTCGAAGCGTTTCCACTCTTTCAAGAGAGTTTTAGGCTGTAAAAAGAGGTAGAGAACCACTGATGCACATAAGTCTCCTGACCCTCAATTCCTTTGCAGCCCAACTTCAACATCCTTGTAAAAGCTTCAGCAAAGATCCTGTTGCACCCACAGAGAAGTGCTGGTGAAAATGCACATAGTCTTGAGAAAACTTCAAGGGCTTGGAAGATATCATGTGGAGATGCGCAGTGCCTTGTCTGTCTTTGCCTGTTCTACTGTAGCTCCAAGCAAAGCAGGATGGCTGCCGAGCCTCTTTTTAGCTGTGGTGAGGAGTGGCGAGGTTTCCAGGAGCACAGAAGTGGATGAAGCAGGCAATTACAACTGAACATCCCTGCTAAAGAGACATCTTTTTTTCTCTCTGTGTTGGTCAGAACTTTTTTCATCTTCCTTTTGCACAGTGAGGGCACAGCGAGGTTATCGGAGAGTTCATCTGCTACAGAAGTTTAAGGCTGATTTAAGGGAGGGGGTGCTGGAAAGTTTTTTAAAAATTAATTTCCTGTGGAAATATGTTTTGTGTCTTGGTGAAATACCAGGACCTGAACTTGCTTCTGGTTTTAATAAAAAATGGTTAGGGCTTGGGTTTTGCTTTTGTCAGTCGAAGAAATTTCTACCATCTCCACTACAAAGCTTCTTCACCGTGTGAGAGAGCAGATGCAAGGTTTGATTTCCCAGATGGTGTCCAGAGATGTTGCAGGAACGGATGGTCATTTTAACTTCTCTCCTGTGGAGATCTGAGCTGTACACAGAGCAGAGAAAGCAAGGCTCTGAAAGCAGCTACTGAGCTGTGCTTGGTGGCAGAAATGGGGAGGCTCCAGAGGTACAGCCAGAAGGAAGAGTTATGGATGCATCTGAGGAAGACATGCGAAGGCTGGAGGAAGAGGAAAAGGGAATATTTCTAAGATCATGCATAAGCAGGAAGATTATCTGAAAGAGTGGAGATGAGACTGCACAGACAAACATCCCGGATACTCTCTGGGCTGTCTGTGATATCCTGCAGTAGTGTCACTCACACACAAATTGTTCTTGTGCTTACCTTATTATTGTAGCTTTTATCAATAACTCCACCCTCATATATATCCATCTGTGTGGAGGGCCACCATTATTATATCCTCAAAGCACAGGGAATATTTTCTCTACAGCCTTTACAACAGGGCCTTGGTGTAGACTACAATGATGTGCAAATTTGCCATTTTCTTGTAGGGGACTCCCTGGGATGGGCTTTTTTTCAGCTCTTCCCCCACTGTCACTACACCTAAATTGCATTTATTTAGGTACCTAGACTTCCAAAACTCTTTTTTTTTTTTTTTTTCCCTCTAAACATGTGCAATACAATGTGGGAAGTAAAAGTGTTTTAATGCTACATGACACAGAGCTGTAATCATTCCTTAGCTGACTACTGATTTCACAGTATCACACAGTATCACCAAGGTTGGAAGAGACCTCACAGATCATCAAGTCCAACCCTTCACCACAGAGCTCAAGGCTAGACCATGGCACCAAGTGCCACGTCCAATCCTGCCTTGAACAGCTCCAGGGACAGCGACTCCACCACCTCCCTGGGCAGCCCGTTCCAGCAGCCAATGACTCTCTCAGTGAAGAACTTTCTCCTCACCTCAAGCCTAAATTTCCCCTGGTGTAGCTTGAGGCTGTGTCCTCTTGTTCTGGTGCTGGCCCCCTGAGAGAAGAGAGCAACCTCCTCCTGGCTACAACCACCCCTCCGGTAGTTGTAGACAGCAATAAGGTCTCCCCTGAGCCTCCTTTTCTCCAGGCTAAACAATCCCAGCTCCCAACTTCCTCCTAACATCCCATTTCTTAGCTATGTATTAGATACAAACAGTAGAACTTATGAAAAACTTATTTACTAACTTTGCTCATTCCTAAATGTCAATTAGCCTTCTGCAATTACTTAACACTTGATTATTCTAATTTACTCAACAAATATTTTAGTGGTTCTTGTAGTCATAGGCTTACTTGAAGAATTTGCTGTAGACTAACAGCACTTCATACTCAAAACTTGAAGTTTATGTAGCAGCCGAGACTTAGTAATTGCAGTCCTTTCTGTTCCACCTGGAGAATGAAGAACCTGAAGGCTCTGAAGGGTTTTTTTTCCCAAGTAAATAATTATTTTGTTTTGCTTTTTTGAAGAGGAAGCAGCAAAAAAAAAAAAAAAAAAAAACAAGGCAAGCATGTATTAATACAGACTTAAAATTTAAAAGCAGAAACCTTCTGTGCCTTTCAGAGACAAAGTTATAATGGTTACTCTAAAATCATGGAAATTCAGTGTAATTACAGGGAAAGAGTAATTACATTGTTTCTGGCTTATCCTTGCCCTGATTGAGATGCATTACTTTGAAAATCCTATCGTGGCTGTGCAAGTGATGGAATGTCACCTAAAGGGTGGAAGCTCCAATGTGAAAAGCAGGTTTTCAGCTGATCATAGAATCATAGAATGNTCTCTTCTTCAGGCTGAAGAGCCCCAACTCTCTCAGCCTGTCCTCATAGCAGAGGTGCTCCAGCTCCAGCTGATAGGAGCTATCTTAGTGCTAGTAGAATAAACAGTGTTTTGACAACCCTTATTAGCTGATTTTTGGCTCCTTTTTAGAAGATAAAAAATTGGAAATACAAAGGATGAGGTCAGGAAAATGGTGGCACCTATTTGCACCACCTTGTTGCAAAAGTCAACCAGGCTGAGAAATTGATGCTTTCTATTTTTAAATTCTGGTAGTATACAACACCTCAGACTGAGGTCCCTGTTTCCACCCTCTGTCTATAGTTTCTGAAAGAGACAGCCTTGCCTCAGAGAGTCTGCAGACTAAATGTAAGACAAAAGATGGGAAGGACACATAGGGAGGAACAGTGATTTACCCCCTCCAGTGATTTACCCCCTCTTTTCAGCATCAACACCAAAAATGGAACCTGCCAATGACAGTTTCAAAGCCCATTGACATGCAAACCAATTAAACGTTTACACAGATGTATTGCAGATGGATTCTATGATTCTGATTGTATGATTCTGTGAAATTAAAATTGCATTACCTGGGGACATGAGGGAAGAGAGAAACAAAATTATTTACCTGAAGAGTGGGTCTGGTTTGTTTCATTACTGTAGTGCTTAACAATTGTGAAAATACAGGCTAACACGTTCTGAAAACATTCTGATCCTGAAGTGGCAGCATTGCACTTTTAAGTGCTACAAAATGAGAACAATCTATTTGGTGTTGAAATGTGGATGGAGTAGAAAAAATCTCTGAATTCCAGTCTTCAAATGAAGGTGAGATAATTTTACTCACTGAATAGGCAGGTCTCTGGTAAACAATTCTTGCAGGTGTTCTGCCAGGGGTTTCTTTCCCCAGAGCAGAAGCAATCTCATAACGTGCTCACCAGAGTCACTGATGCAACAGTATGTAGCTGTTCTTCAGGGCTGGTTTGGTTTTCACTCCTCACTGTCAAACTGAGAACAAAACATCTAAACACACACTTTCTCTAAGTGTGGTCGTTTGGGTGTTCCCCACTCCCCCACACTCTGGAAATCACCCGAACTAGATTCAGCCAGCTCTGGAAATTTGAATGAAGCTTATAATTACAGCTAGCACAATATACAAGCAGATATTTACAGCAGATACAGTTATAGACAGAAATATACAAGGTAAAAAGGTAATACAGAAACACAACTCCTCTCCCAGAAACCTGAGTCCCCAGGAGGGGCTCCCAAATGCCCCTTCACCTTCTCTCACCCTGCTACTTTACCCTAGACGTTGCCTTATGCCCAAGGAAGAGTGGAGGGTCGGCCAGGGGGGTTAGGAAGCAAAGTGGATTAATCAGAGAGACAGAAGGTGAGGTTAGAGAGAAATACAGCTTAAAGCCCAGGCTGTGCCTGAACTGCCTTATCTATGTTTATGCTCTTGTTCTTATACATCTCAGCAAGCCTGTGAGTGAAGCAGGCATCACCATTGTTTCCCTTTCACAGCCTGTAATCTAGTTCTTCTCACCTAAACATTCTAGCTAGCTTCAAACTAGCACACTAAGTAAATTGTAACCATCTGAATAATCTCTTGTGGAATTTGTGTGTCAGGAGAGACAAGTGGTCCCCCATATCCATACCCATTCTAAGAGTGATCAAAGGCCAACAGAATGAAGGAGCTGCAAAATATTCTAACTCAAGCTGCTGATGTAATAACAGCTCCTTGTTAGACCTTGGCTTATTTCCTGACACACAAGGTTTTATATACCTTCCAAAATATGCAAGTCCTCACCAGTGCACCTCTGACTGGTTTTGTTATTTGTGTAAATCACAGGCGACGTGCTGAATAGAAAAAAAGAATTCAAGTGAGCAACCCCAGATGACAAACCAGTTAGGAAGTGAAAAAAGGGTGAATGAGTGAAAAGCTTTCTGGCCCAGAGCAACACAGAAACTGTTCTGCAACTTGCTGATTTTTTTCCTGAAATGATGAAGTGTATCATTATGAGGGGAAGAAAATGAAAGAAGAATACAGGAAAGTAAGTGTTTTCTAAAAGATAAAAAAGAATGGCAGGTAACTTTATTTTGGCACTGTGTGGTATTATAGTAGAAATGATCCCATTACATTAGTTCTTATGAAAGATCATCACTGTAATACCACAAGTATTTATTATTAGGAGGAGCAGGCCAATCCCTGTGTTAAACAGCTGTTGATATGATTTTCAAAAGTTTAGGAGGTTTTTTTTCAACAAAAGGGAAAATGATTCTGCCCTAAAAATTTGCTAATAGTAAAAAATGAGATAGATGGTAAAGTTCATCACTCAACCACCCCAAAACATTTGCAACTGATTATCAGTTTTAAAACTTGGCTGGCATTTGTGAGGTTCCTTGTAAGCAATTTACTGTATTGTGCCAAATGTAGGAAAATTAGAAGGTGCTTCTGAAATGTGCTGAGAAAAATGCTATGTCGTTGTAGAAGTTGTAGTAGTAGTAGTAGTAGTAGTAGTAGTGGTAATAATACAACAGCAACAAGAGAAGAGAGGTACAGAAATAGGTTGCAACTAGTAATAAGCTATCCAAAGAAGACTGCAAAGTTAAAAAAACCTAAGACTACAATAAAAATATCTCATGCTTTAACCATTTCCTATTTTATTGTCTGCAAGTTGCTGTTAAGCCAGACTCATGTTGTGTCTCTTCCTGCTCTTGCTGGAATATTTATCATGAGAATGAGGTGCCAGAACCTGAAGGCTTGTCCTAGGAGAGAAAATAATCAGTCAGGGTTTATTGCAAGAGACTCCACAAATGGCAATCTTTGAGTTAAACATATTTTTCTTCCCCCTTTTTCCTTTTTGTGATTCATGTCTGGAATGCCTTGGCTTCTTAAAAAGATTTGCTACCCCACACATTGGACATCACTCATCCTTTCTCCAATCTATTACACATCCTTCCTCCTTCCCTCCCTCCCCTCACTATTGCTCATTCAGGAATGTCAGACTCCCATCCAGACCTTGTACCACAAGCACCCTTTTCTTCCTGGTGGTTTGTTGTGCCCTGCTGTGCTGTCACCAGCAATGGGAGGAGAAGGCCGACCTTCTTGAATGACAACCCTGTGTATATCTCACTGCAGCATTTGTATTGCCATGTCTGGTCCAAGAGGCTGGGAATGAGCTTGGTACATACTTCACAATTACAGTTGTAAAGAATATTTCAGATAATATGCACAAGATTATTGGTGTCCTGGAAATATGTGGGATTTGCATGTGCAGTTGTCTCTGTGTAATTGTGACTCAAATTGTGTTACTTGTGACGCAGATTTTGTTCATATAACTCTCGATATCAGATGTATTTATTAAAACTCAAGACAAGACTTCATCTAGTATTGTTTTCTTTCCCTGGAGGTGTTGAAGAAAAGACTGGATGAGGCACTTAGTGCCATGGTCTAGTTGACTGGACAGGGCTGGGTGCTAGGTTGGACTGGATGATCTTGGAGGTCTCTTCCAACCTGGTTGATTCTATCATTCTATGATGAAACTGATATTCTGACCCTGTGATAACTTATCATCCCTTTTTTTGTTTTGTCCCCTTCTGCTCAGGTACTCCTACTACTTTAAAGGGTTCTCCAAGCCCCTAGTTTTTGTCTGTTACTTCTGGTTCCAATCAGATGTCCGTTAAGGCTGATCTAAGTATTTTCAATAATATCAGAGTGCTTGAAATCAAGGCTTAATTGAAAGAGAAGCAGGAATTAGTGAGCTAAAATTATGTCAAATATGGGCTCATGGAAGACACTGCCCTACTACAAGAACAATCCAAAATAATAAATATAAATTAATAAATTAAAAAACCAAACTGATTTAGAGTTTTTATCTCTTTAACAACTTTTTTTTTTTGCTGCATCAGTCATGTCACCTGCTTTGGGTTTGCTTTTTTAAGTATGTATTTCACATTACTTGAAACTTCACTGAATTGTGCTCATACCTTCGTACCACTCGCATTTATTTGAAGGAGATAGTGTAAACAGCAAGCTGGAGGCTTGCTGCATAATCCTTTTCACACTGTATAGTTTCTCCCACCATACAATTGGACTCACATTTTTAAGTTAAATCACTGGCCTGATTTTAAGGGAGGGAAGTTCCAGAGGCAAGAAATGGTTGGCACCATGGGCAAATTCAGGAAGCTACATCCAGGCAGAGCTAGCTTGCTCCTAACATGGGAACTGAATTTATGTGCCGCCTTTTGCATGGACTAGGAAGACTTGCCTCACTGAGCTCAGCAGCCATTAAACAGCAAAAATTCAACAGGTCCACATGCATCACAAGGCCATCACCTACTTTAAAATTACAACATACAGACAAAGACAATCTGCAAGGTAATGAATAGAATAGAATAGAATAGAATAGAATAGAATCAACCAGGTTGGAAGAGACCTCCAAGATCATCCAGTCCAACCTAACACCCAGCCCTACACAGTCAACTAGACCATGACACTAAGTGCCTCATCCAGGCTTTTCTTCAACACCCCCAGGGATGGTGACTCCACCACCTCCCTGGGCAGCCCATTCCAATGCCAATCACTCTCTCTGTCAAGAACTTCCTCCTAACATCCAGCCTATACCTCCCCCGGCACAACTTGAGACTGTGTCCCCTTGTTCTGTTGCTGGTTGTCTGGGAGAAGAGACCAACCCCCACCTGGCTACAACCTCCCTTCAGGTAGTTGAAGATGAAGCTCTTTCTCAGAAAATCTTTGCTCCTGCTTATGCTGTCAAAGACTTATACCAAAGATTTGTCCAGGTCCCACCATGATCATTCAAACTAGTTTGTTAGTAATTACAATTATGGGGACATCATGAGTCACATTTGAAATGAGGAGAACACATTGAGCAATATTACTTTAAAGGTGGGGGTGGGGAATAAGGGAAAACATGCTCATTTTCTAAAACCAACCCAAACTGAACTTAATTCCAGGATCATGAGAACTAGAAACCAATAAAATGTGTCTTATATCCTGTTTCTAAGAGAGCTTGGGTTAGACAGTACACGATACGTACTATTGCATATGTTGAATAGCTTCCTAGTTTGGGTCGTTAGATCTTTTAATGCAATTTAGCATCAAAAAAAGCAACTAAATGCAGTCAGTTTAACCACTGTTAACACTGCAGTGCAATGCAGTTTAAACACTGTTTAACCACTAGTTTAACAGCTAGAACAAAGAGCAACAGAAAGAGACACTTCCAAACTCCTGGTCTGTATTCTGTGGGGTTTTTCCTTGTGCTGCATCTTACAGGTACTGAACTTGAGGGACAGGATACAGTAGATGTAAGGCTATCACTCTTACTAACTTGGTTACAAAAATCTTATTGTATTAGCAGTGTTCTAATTTTACTTACAGATGGCTTAATGGAATTAGAACATTTTATTTTCTTGTGAGATACTATCATTATTTAACTGTAATTACTATAAAATCCTTATTGCTTTGTCACAGGAGTTTTATGACCTTCTTTTTCCTTAATGATAAGAGTTGCTTTTATACAAAGGGAGTTGTTTGGTCTGGTTGTTGGTTGTTTTTTGTTTGGTTGGTTTTTTTTATTTAATCATGGTCTTAAGAGATTTGAAACTTCAGGGATTAATAAAGTATCCCCCAAATCATAAAGCGAATCACAGCATACCAAATCATTTCTCCTTTGAGACCGGTGCCAAACATTTTCTGTGGTGTTCCAGTGAAACTGGACACTTCCAGCCCAATGGCTAGTAAAGTCAGCAAAGAAAAGAGAAGAGAGTGACTGTGTGACCAAACTTTTATTTTCAGTGCATAGCTGGAATTTCAGCCTCTCTGCACAAGGCCTTGCCATTACAATTTATTAGATGTTTTATGTAGCAGATTTTATTGAATGATTTAGGTAGCTTTGGCTTGATCCTTTCCAAATGTGTTCAATGGTATTCTGCTACATGTGAAAGCATTTTTATATTCTCACTTTCGTGTAACTAAATCTCTGAAATCTAGATAAAGTTACCAGCCTGCTGCATGTACTGTTTTACCTTCAGAATTAATTTGGGAAGCCCTGGATGGCCTGGCCTTTGCAGCCCTTTCCAGAAGATCTAGGATTAGAAATTAGATTGTTCAACATGCATCAGCATTCCGAGCCAGAAGGCATGCATCTGCCAGAGGAAAGAAGAGGGGCACTGGAACCACCAAGCTGACTAAGAGCTATTAAGCTCTTGGGAGTGTGAAGGTTAGGATAAAAGGAAATGGAGAGTATTAAAGATGCAGGAACTACATTTTCCAGAGCGTATCTCGATTCCATAGTGTATTGATCTGCAGTCCTGGATTTCATCAAATCTAATACCTCATCTTCAACATGTTCATGAAAAAAGATGGGGGAGTGGTGAAGACAGCCTGAAGTAGTTGGTTTTCAGCAAACCCAGGGAGTGGTTCTGCTTCTATAATCTGTTTTAGAAAGCTTTTGATTTGCATTCAGACACATTCATATTGCAGAAAAAGAAATATCATCACAGAATTATGGAATGGTCTGGGTTGGAAGAGACTTCCAAAGGTCCTCTGGTCCAACCCCCACTGCAGTCAGCAGGGATATCCTCAGCTAGATCATATTGCACAGGGCCTGTTGAGCCTCACTTTGAATATCTCCAGGGATGGGGCCCCAACCACCTCCCTGGGCAACCTGTTTCAGTGTTCCACTACTCTCACTGTAAACAGCCTATTCCTAACATCCAATCTGAATATGCCCTTCTCTAGTTTGAAGCCACTGCCCCTTGTTCTATCACCACAGGGCTTTCTAAACAGTCCTTCTCCAGCCTTCTTGTAGGCCACCTTCAGGTAAGGCTATTAGGTCTCTCCAAAGCCTCCTCTCCAGGCTGAACAACCCCAGCTGCCTCAGCCCGTCCTCATAGCAGAGGTGCTCAAATCTCCTGAGCATTTTTGTGGCCCTCCTTTGGATCTGCTCCACCAGGTCCATGTCCTTCCTATATTGAGAGCTTCAGACCTGGATGGAGTCCTCCAGGTGAGGTCTCAACAGAGCAGAGCAAAGTGGCACAATCACCTCTATGAAACTGCTGTCAACACATCTTTGGATGCAGCCCAAGCTGCAAGCACAGATTGTCTGCTCATGTCTATCAGCACCTCCAAGCCTTTTTCCACAGGTCAGCTGTCAATCACCTCCTCCCCGAGTCTGTATTCTTCATTCTGAAGAAAAGGAAGAAACTTTCTTCTCCTAAATCATCTTTTTAGGAATAATTTGTATTTGATTTCATCACATTTCCTTCCTAGTTTAACATCTAATCAGTTATGTGCACAATATCTGTACTTTACACTTCAGTTGTCTTATCAAATTTTATGGTGGCATCAAATTCCACTAGTCAGAAATTATCAGGTTCACTGTGCTGGAAGAGTACTTGGTAGGGAGTGGAAAAAGAAAGGAAAATAGGAAACTATTTTCCACAGGCAAAACCTGAGGGCCTGATCAACCAGCACAACCTGATAATTATGTGTAGTTTGTTTTGTCCTAAATCTGCAGCAGTGTTGGTAGTAATGAGTTTCCTTTGAAAGATAGAAATTTAACAGTGAGGGTGGTGTAACACTGGAAGAGGTTGTCCAGAGACAACGTAGGTGTTCCATCCTTGGAAACATTCAAGGTCAGGTTGGATGTGGGCTCTGAGCAACCTAACCTAGGTAAAGATGTCTCTGCTCACTGCAGTGAGGCTGGACTGGATGACATTTAAAGGTCTCTTCCAACCCCAAGTACTATATAATTCTTCTAGTAGTAGTGGTAAACACAGGAGAAGAAACTGTGCCTACCTTAAGATGTTCTAGAAAAAAGAGAAAGCCAGAAATGGAGTATGAGAAAGATAACATTTAATATGCAAGCAATAGAATAGAATAGAATAGANGCAATGAGGTCACCCCTGAGCCTTCTCTTCTCCAGGCTAAACAACTCCAGCTCCCTCAGCCTCTCCTCATAGCCTTGTGTTCCAGGCTTCTCACCAGCTTTGTCGCCCTTCTCTGGACATGTTGCAGTACTTCAACATCTCTCTTGAATTGAGGAGCCCAGAAATGGTCACAGCACTTTTATTTTTGAAGCTGGCATGACCATGGCATGATATGAATAACAGCATCAGGTTCAACTCAGTCCACGGCAACCTCAAAATTACTTTAGTTTCACTTTTTGATTACTCTGTAGCAACAGCCCTTGACAAAAATGTAATAAGTGACAGATAAAAACAACCTGTAAAGGCCTTGAATTTTGACATTGTAGATAGTCATCACTGTGATATTAAAGGTGACCTGAAGCACAAGCATACAAGGAAGATTTTGGAAGTATATAGTCTACAGTTCAAAAGCACTTCCAGGCATTTTGAAGATGGCAAAAACTTTTACAGTATACTCAATGATTTCTTGGTTAATGAAACAAGTATTTGGAGCCTGGGGGTTTATTTAATGTTGCAATGTTTTGGCCCTATAAATACACATGTTCTTCTACATTAGAAGAAAGGGTGTTTCAGCCTGAGCTGGGAGATCACACTTTTCAAAACAAACTGGACTATGTCCACAACCCATTCTGGTATGATTCACTTGGAGTGACCAAGGTAGGACTTTCAGTTTGCAGTGGTGGATGCTGAAGAAGTGAGGAAACCTTTGGTGGCTGTTACAGGTTTAAGACTAACATCACAATTGTAAATAAAAGTTTTCTGGGGAATTTGAGAGAGTCCATGGGGGTGGGCATCTCCAAAGGGCTGAACAGAACTTAGGAGATATCTTTATCTCATTCCATCGGACTGTAAAAATGTCTATATATCCGAAGCACAGCTTGTGGTTTCCTCTCTTACTTCTTTCCCACCCCCTTTCTCTCCTTCTGGCTTTGCTTGCTTGTCCGCCTTGCCTCTGCTTGACCTGCTGTTCTGCAATAGAGAAGGGCTGGTGGGAGATGTGACAGTGGGAGGCTGCCTAGGGTGTAGTGACCATGAGATAGTGGAGTTTTCAATATGCAGGGAGATAGGGAGGAACAATAACAGAACCCTCACCTTGGACTTCCGGAGGGCAAACTTCAACTTGTTCAAGAAACTTATTTGCAAGCCCTATGAGGAGAGGCTGGGGGAGCTGGGATTGTTTAGCCTGGAGAAGAGGAGGCTCAGGGGAGACCTTATTGCTGTCTACAACTACCTGAGGGGTGGTTGTAGCCAGGAGGAGGTTGCTCTCTTCTCTCAGGCAGCCAGCACCAGAATAAGAGGACACAGCCTCAAGCTACACCAGGGGAAATTTAGGCTTGAGGTGAGGAGAAAGTTCTTCACTGAGAGAGTCATTGGACACTGGAATGGGCTGCCCAGGGAGGTGGTGGAGTTGCTGTCCCTGGAGCTGTTCAAGGCAGGATTGGACATGGCACTTGGTGCCATGGTCTAGCCTTGAGCTCTGTGGTAACGGTTTGGACTTGATGATCTGTGAGGTCTCTTCCAACCTGGGTAATACTGTGTGGTACTGTGATACTGTGATTTGGGTTATGGTAAGAGCAGTGGCAGGAAGGGGGTAGAGATAATATTTTGTTAGCGGGCAGCAGCCTCTGGGCTTTGTTCAGAGAGGTGTCCAGGGGAGTCTGGGCTATTGTTGGGTTGTATGTATGTATGTGTATGTCTTTATTACCTTTCATGTTTAATTTACCTTTGAATTTAGTCCTTATTACTGCTTTTGTTAATAATCATTTCATTTAACTTCCAGATTCTGTGCAAGTGTGCCTATTTACACCTCTGGGGGTAAATCCCAAATCCTGTGTGGTGCAAAACCACCACAGTGGGATAACAGTGGCCACTGTCTCCACAGACTTCTAGCAGTGAGATGTCATTTGCAAATATTTTCACCACTTACGTCTATGATGCTCTCTTCTGGTTGAAGCCCTCCTTTATTTCACTAGCAACATTTCTTATCAGCATATTTCCAAAGCACTTCCCAATTACTTGTGGTTGCTAGTACCTTCCTTTTGCATTTGTTTCAAGTTACTTAACTTCTGGAATAAAATCTATGTTTTCAGCTGGTTTAGGGCTCTGTCTTAGGGGATGAAATGTGAAAGGAGTAAATGTCAGGCTTATCAAAAACACCTCCCTTTTCACTTGAATTGAAAAGCATGCCAAATGCTTTGTGTTGTCTTGCAATAAATCTCTGCATCATTCACTTTTACAGTTTTGTTATATTTTGGTAAATTACATATTTTTGTGTGTGTGTTTTTGAACCTTTCCAGATCAGACGCAGAAAGCTGAGAGCTTAGTGCAGATATTGAAGGGGGACATTTCTGTACAAAAGCTGTAACATTGTTTTCTTTGGGGCCATTCCTGCAAATTCATGTCTTTTGTGTTTTCTACTACAACTTGTGTGCTAGCTCAGAATCACAGAATCACAGAGTTTCTTAGATTGGAAAAGACCTCCAAGCTCATCCAGTCCAATCATTAGTTTCACACCGACAAGTCCTTGACTAAACCAAATCCCTCAGCACAACATCTAATCACTATGAATCGCTATGCTTGGAAAGGACCACCAGGATCATCCAGTCCGACCTTCATCCCAGCATCCTTAATCACTAGATCATAGCCTCAAACACCACATCCACTCTTTTTTTAAACACCTCAGATATGGCAACTCCACCACCTCCCTGGACAGCCTGTTCCAGTGCCTGACCACCCACTCGGTAAAGAACTTCCTCCGGACATCCAACCTAAACCTCCCCTGATGCAACTTGAGGCCATTTCTTCTTGTCCTATCATTAGTAATTAGGGAGAAGAGATCAGTTCCAGCCTCACTACAATGTCCATTTAGGTAGCTGTAGAGGGCAATAAGGTCTCCTCTCAGCCTCCTCTTCTCCAGACTAAACAACCCCAGCTCCCTCAGCCACTCCTCATAGGTCATGTTTTCCAGACCTCTCACCAGCCTCATCGCCCTTCTCTGCACCTGCTCCAGCACCTCAGTGTCCTTCCCATATTGTGGTGACCAAAACTGGGCACAGTAGCTCAGATTGTTTACCTTCCTAGTTGTCCCATTCTGCTTCGTTTTGTGGCAGGAGGGATAAAAAAAGAGAGAGCAAGAGAGCAGTTTAGAGGCTGTGCTGTTGCAGTTGTTGAAGTGATTAAATCAAGTGCTGACCCTTTTGAAATAACATTTTCAACAATGTAAATACAAATGATCCTTATGCTGAGTGCAACTATTTAAAAGATTGCTCTCAAATGGTTATTTAAAAGAAATGTGCAATTTTTAAATCACTCTGAAGATGCATAAGAGGAATTACTTTGGCATGAATCAAAACTGTCCCTGTCAAGATGTATTATTAATGCACTGATCAGCACAGCTGAAACATGTCTATGGATTGGTAGGGCTCCACGCTCAAAGTTTATTAGAAATTTAGGCTATCTGCCATTAAACTTTTTTCCAGTCTAGAATAACACATTGCAATCAGGTCTAACACACAGGGAAGATAGATTTTTTTTCAGAAGAGAAACCAGCAGGCTGAATGCTTCTCTTTAAACCAGTGATAAATTTAATTTTACCTTAACAGAAGCAGAGAAGGAACAATTCTGAGGTACTCAGCTGCCAGATTTGCATAAGTCTGCTCTTTTGTTGCAATTAGTGATTCCTCTGGCATGTAGAAAATAGTAAGAGCAAAGTCTGTTTCAGACTCTACAAAGTAGCATTTACAGAGTGTATTTTTTAGCTCTCAAAGGATTCCACAATAAACTGTATTACTGAAGTATGTGTAGCGGAAAAATTATGATCGTGCATCATCTGTATGGCTAAAAGACTGAGATCATTTAGATCAGAAATCTTTGTTATGTGCTGGAACATGGAATAGGAGAGAATCTTCTATAACCCCAGCCATGCCTCCATGCCTGTATCAAACTGTCTACATGTATTTCTGTACAGTTCTTCAGATCTCATGGGGACGAGATGGTCCCAGTCATAATCCGATTCAGGAGGATCCTGTATCTGCTAAACCAATTGAATCCCTAAGCTGTGTCCTCATCTAACGAGATGCTACAGAATTGCAAAGACAGATTCATTGTAGGCAGGGACCTTTCTGAGAACTTGGTCTCTCCTCAACCCACAACAGCAACAGCTTCTTCTCTTATAATATGGGGAATCTGTTCAGTTTCATTGTTCAGACGGAGAAGTTTCTGCTGGGGGAGTTTCTGCCTCAGTATCTGCATACTGTACTGTGCTGCATTTTGCACTTCTACTTAGGACAGAAACCTACCTTGGATCTTTTGGGATAATCTCTCTTTGCTTGACTTGGGTAGGTCAGTCCAGTTGACCTACAGGATAATTGAGTGATGTAGTTGATTTGACGTCAGTTCACTTTTATTTTTTTCTAATGGTATTCTGTTTGAAAGCCTTAATTTTCTCAATTTGTTGGCTTAGACACAAATTCACTTTCTGTAACCTTCTCATAGTATACAGTATTAGGAGAGTAGATGTAGGCTGGATATTAGAAAGAAATTCCTTACAGTTAGGGTAGTGAGACACTGGAACAGGTTGTCCACGGAGGTCACGGATACCCTCTCCCTGGAGAGGGAGGTGTTCAAGGCCAGGTTGCACAGGGCTTTGAGCAACCTGGGCTAGTGGGAGGTGTCCCTGATAATGGCAGGGGAGTTGAAACTAGATGATATTCAAACCATTCTATGAGTCTATGAATCTATACTGCCTTTCCAAAGTGCACACTTGGAAATTAAAAAGGAAAAGAAAAGCCTCTCTTCCTTTAGAACAGTCTTACTGCAATTCCCCACTGAAGGA
Organism: Tricholaema leucomelas; assembly: GCA_013400475.1. Lineage (NCBI taxonomy): Eukaryota > Metazoa > Chordata > Aves > Piciformes > Lybiidae > Tricholaema lacrymosa > Tricholaema leucomelas. The sequence goes on from WAAF01010897.1 coordinate 121,585, forward strand.
CAGTGATAGTGATGGGCAATTACATGGCTGTTAACAGCTCTTAAATCTGAAGCACCAATCTAGTCTAAATCACACAAGTGAGTCACAACACAGACCTTTAGGGTTTGTTAGCGACAGAATCTGAATTTGCTTGGGTCCTGCTGTGAAAGCTGGGAATATTTCCTTGGTTCTGAGGAATGCTGTGAAACTAAGCATGTCAAATCTTTCCCTATTTCTCAGAAGATGCTTTAGACACTTGACATAACATGAGTGTGATTTTGTTATACAATTCTGATATTTGGATAACAGTAAAATATTTTTTTCTTTCAATTCTTCAGCAACAGCATCAACTTTTTAAATGTCAGTATTCAATAAAAAAGAAACTTTAGTATTTATTGCTGCCAAAATACATTGTTTTGCTCTGTATTTTGTTGCATACTGCTAATCAAGTTTCATTGCTCCATTTCTTCTTGACTGTTCTGCTCCTTCTATGTATTAGCAGTACACACTAACTTTTTGATGAAGTTCATCATTTCTGTGAGATAGTTATTTGCAGGAATATTAGATTAATATTTGAATCCTAGTAGGTTCCCAGTGGCTTGATAGAGGCTTTCATTACAACCTGATCTTGCCTCTCTGGCAGGTAGTTCTTTACTTGCATTCATTATTTGAATTCAACCCTATCTTTCCCACTTTCTGAAGATTGTCTGTGTCAGCATGTTTGATAGCTTACAGGGACTGTGTCTAGAAACTCAGTTGTCAAAAAGTTTAAAATGCCTGACATGATTTCTTCAATAAAATTCTGTAGCATAGAATTGTCAGGGTTTGAAGGGACCTCAAAGGTCGTGCAGTTCCATCTCCACTGCCGTGGGCAGGGACACCTCACACTAGATCAGGCTGCTCAAAGCTCCATCCAACCTGGCCTTAAAAACTTCCAAGGATGGGTCTTCCACCACCTCCCTGGGCAACCTGTTTCAGTGTCTCACCACCCCCATGGTGAAGAACTTCTTCCTAACACCCAATCCGAATCTACTCACTTCTAGTTTTGCTCCATTCCCCCTAATCCCATCACTACCTGACATCCTAAAAAGTCCCTCACCAGCTTTCCTGTAGGCCCCCTTCAGATACATATTTTTATATCATCTTGCACTTTCCTTTTTTTTTTTTCAGTGTTTGTGCTTCAGTGTGCTGATATTAGACCAATGAACTCAAAGATGCCATGGTCTGACGCCTCTTGTACAACACATATGCCAATGTTACAACCCCCTGGTTTTGTGCCCCAAATTCTTCATTTGGTCAGTGTGCTCGAACTGCAATTTCATTTTCAGTGCCATGCTCATTTTCATCTCAATAGTCACTGTCCTGTGTGGCTTCTCCTTACCAACAATAGCTTATTTCTCATAAGATTAGACAAGATATTCAAGTTCATTTGAATCTTGATTGCATGGTCTTTAATTCCTGATTTATTTTCATTGCATGTGATTTTTTTTAATAGATTATCTGAATTAATCTTTTGGGCTTTTTTTGTTTTGTTTTAAATTACCTCAGCACGACTCCTGGGAATTCTCACTTTATCCCTGCTCTTTCATACTCAGAAGACAGTTCTCAGCTTTTCACTCTCCATCCTTGCAGCCATTTGAGTCTACTCCAATTTTGTTAAGCACTTTTTTTTCATTTATCCATTTAATCTGAAGATCTTTATGAAGATTTTCCTTTTCACTTGGACAGACCTGGGCCACTTATTTTTGCACTTTGGATTTAAGGAAACTTAAAGCCTCCTCCATACCAAAGTTCCAGAGGTCTTCAGCTGAAGTGGCTTCACTGAACAGTCTCAGGTTAGTCGTTTTGAATCATTCATCTTTTAAGTAGACAAGGTCTTCATTATTTTCTAGAAAGATTTTATCCTGCATTTCAGCTTTCCCTCCTTTCATGGACCAAGAAACACACAGGGTTGTTCCTTTGTCAGTGTCTCACAATGCACTTCCAGAACTGGATGTGCATGTTTTCCTCGAGGATGTGAAATTGTTTTTTTCTCTGAAAGTCAGCTACAGACAACTTGACTTTGTTCCCTGCTAGCATTCGAAACACCAGTTCTGCAAGCATCCCAGGGATTTATGTTTCTCAGTTTACCTTCTACAAGTGCTCATCTCACTTCAGTCTGCACAGGGTCAGATTAACAGAAAGCGCTTTTCAATCTTCTGCTTTTAGCTTTATATCTAACAGAGTTAATGTGACAAACACTGACGTGAAAACCAAAGAGACGCAAACATCTTTGCAATGCAGATAAACGATATTCTACAGCTCCCAGGAATCCCTTCCTTGGTGCTGATAGGAACTGTGCAAAACCTATGTGTAGGTTATAAGCATAATTAAAGTATGATCAATTAGTGTGTGACTTTTAATGAATGTTTTCTATCTAGCTTAAGTGCATGGGGACAAGTTTGGGGTTGTATTTCATTTTGTTTATGTAGAGATAGATACATTTACACATGCACACGTACATAACAATGACTGCTCGTGTGCGTAACGTATGCGTTCATGATGCAAAGCCCCCAAAGAGGCAGGTTTAGAGCATCACCAGGCTGCCTTCTCAGACAAAGGGGGAAATCTGTAATTTAGAAACAAACCCCTGTCATAACAAAGTGGTTTAATTTTACTTACAGATTGAATTTAAAACACACCCAATCTAGGGTAAAGCCCATCTCTGAAGTGCACAGCCTGAGGGAAATTGATACATTCATTCCCAGTGCAGACTTCTTCTACACTGATTACTGCTCTCTACTAACACTGTTTGCAAGACGGCTTATCTATTCTCCTCTTCTATAAGAGACACTGTTCAAAGAGCTTGAAACACAGCTGCCTCTTTACAGGCTTTACCTAGTTTTCAAAAGGAGGGGAATCACATGGCTGAGGGATAGATGCCTCTGCAATAGAAAATCTAAATTAATCTTCACAGAAAGTGGGGAGTCTTGTTTGGATCTATCAGAAAAGGAAAGCACTTGTAGGTGAAATCTTCTTAAGACCAAAGTGAAAACTTGGAGGGAACCCTGTGAAAATGCTGGGCTGCAAGGCTTCCTGGGCATTTCAAACAAAAGAAATTAGCTCTCTGAATAAAAGGTTCCTGGTTTAAATGTGAAAGTTTTCACCATGAACAGGCAGTGCAATGCTGAGAGTCTGAACAGGCTGAGAGTTTAACATCGAGCCTCTCTGCGGCGCTCTGGCTTGACACAAAATGCACATTTGATTCATCCAATCAAGAAACCAAATGTTGGACCTAGGTGTACCCTACCCTCTGCAGGCAATATTTTGGTAACTTCCCACTTTAGAATTATCATTTTGGCCAGCTGGACAAATACAAGGCTGGAAATTATGTCAGGACACATTTTCCAGTGTTTTTCAGGCTCAGTTGTATTTCATTTGCCAGCGTGGAAAGGCTGTTCAGTGGCAGGAGAGTGTCTGCCAGCATCTGACACAGTAGAATATATTGCAGACCACCACTGGCCTGGGAATCACAGAGTTTATCCGTCTCAACCTGGCTAGTGCCAACCCGTACTCCAAGACCAGGAGCAGTGAATAACTGGAAATGACAGGAATGACCAAAGGAAGGGGCAAGAAAAAAACAGATAATAAAAGGAGAAGGTGAGAAATAGGCTATCACAAAAAAGAGCAGCCTGTTCATATAAGCACATAACCAGGAGATGTAGTGGAGTGAAGAAAGACAGCTTTTGGCTTTCATTTTCATGAACCAAAGTTCTTCTTTTCTTTGTGCCAGGCTTGTGAGAGCACACACATATCACTGCTGGTTTGCGGTCTGACCTTCTCAGTTCCGCAAAAGTATACTAGAGAGAGACCTTTCTCTTCTTTATAGAGCTCTGCTTACAAGATGTCAAAAGCTACTGAACCAAAATCAACACACATTTTTATTGTAAAATACGCCAGAAGTTTTATGGTAATGTAAATCAGATTGTTTTGATTTGCCATCACTGCAGGTTTTTACCTTAGCCTGTTGGAGAAAGAAAAACTTCAGTATGATGGATGAGCACTGACTTCAGGCCCAGGCAGTGCTGGACATAAAATCCATTAGCTTTTCCAACCTGACCAATGCCTATCCTTCCTACTCTTGGACACTGGACAAGATCACATAGCTGTTTCTTTTTTCACAATGTTAATTCACTTGCTCTCAGACATCTGGAGTGTAAGAGGGCAAAGGGGAGGTGATGTACCCACAAGCCTGTGATAAATCTGTTATAACAGGGCTGTGGTTTATCCCACCACCTGTTTTGGAAGTCAGTGTATTGCATATCTGGAATAAAGTTTGCTAGAGACATAACTGACTAAATTTCTACTCAAGGAACAGCATTATTAGGAATTCTTGTTTTCTGCCAAAACACTTTGCACTTGTTTTTGTAGAAGATCTGAGTCCAGACTGTGGAGTTTCTATATGCAAAACTCTACACCTGAGATAGTGACACTTGCTTTGCAGAATGCAGGCTTTCGTTTCAGAATGGCTTTCTGTCAAGAAGGAAAACAGCAGCACTTATGAGATGAGTGGGGATGACAGATTAGTGTGCAAGTTCCCCTGGTGATTTCCATGTTCCAGTTTTGCACTTCAATAGGCCTTAGGCAGCAGAAATTGCATGCCTACATCAGTTAGATGCTGTTTCTTCTTGAATTATGTGCGAGATGTGCAACCCATCTCTCCTGTAAAAGACTCGAAACATGCAAACTCATGTAGCCCCCCCATGCAAGAGAACTTGCTTTTATGGAGGCTGCCCTAATGTGTGAAATCATGAAGTTAACCCCCTGGCATTAGTGATGGGCCTTTGCCTTCACAATTCAAAACTGAGAACTCCCAAGTACTGGTCCCAGGTGCTCCTAAAAGCCCTGTGGATGTGGCTGCAAGAAAAGCAACTTCTCAACTCCAGATATATTTCATTTCCCCAAGCTTCCTACAATAAAGTGCATCAGGCAAAGATCTCGCTATCTTTGGAAGCAAGACCACCCAGGGGGCATTGCTGTGAAACTACTTTGAGTGAATGTGATTTGAGCAGTTCAGTACAAGGTCAACAACTCTGGCAGGTTGTTTTTTTTCACCTTCCTTTTTCTCGCATGTCTTCCTCCTTCCTCCCACTTCACAATTAAGTTTGATTTAAAACTGCAGTCCCACCCAATATTCTGCTTTTCACAGTGCAAAAGAGGAAAATGTTTTACCAGCTCTGCATAGTCAGGTTCACTCAGATAGTGAAGAAAATGCTTACAAGTAGCAGTTTTACACTCAGCTGTAGCCTTGGATTTATTTTAAGTACCTGTTATTTTAAAATTATTCCATTAAAAAACCAAACCAAAACAAACCAAAACAACAAACAAAACTAAATCCCACTCAAACATAACAAAAAACCAGAACCACAAAAAAGTCCTGTGCTTTTATTTTTTTCAGCTTACAAAGACCACTGGGAGGACTTGTGAGATGTCATGGAGATAGAAAGGCAGGGGAAGTGGGCTGTTAACACTAGGATCTCACCTGCTGTCATACTATGCCTAGCACAGAATAGGATGGGAGGCCTGGATGGAGGTCTGTGAGGCTTGATCCTGTGCCAAGGCAGGGCTCAACTGAAAAGCTTAAAGGCATGTTCCTGCAGGTAGAGCTAGTATGAGTACTGCCGCTGAGTCCCACAAAAAATACCATTGGAGATTTCTCTCCATCCCTCACTCACTCTCCCTCATTTTCTTTATGTCCCATCTCTTTCACTTTGTTTCTGCCCTTTGAGAGATGCAGCCATTTGGCCAGGGTCTCTGCCAATAAATTTAGGGGCCCAGTGCCTTTTCTCACTGGACTCAATAGAAATCTTTCTTATGACTGTAAAAGCAACTTGACTGGACATAAATTACCAGGCATGGGGAATTAGTTGTTGCATTAAATGTAAATAATGATCACAGGTAAGAAGTAAAAAAATATTTTGGTAAGTAAGCTCTCTTCTGGAAAGATTTTTTTTTTAATCAATTAAGATAAATGAATGATTAATTTAAGTACTTTTTCAGAAGACAAAATAGATTTCTTTCTGCACAGAAATTCATTGAATGGGAAATTATCAAACACAGCATTTATTGCTTGGAGTCCAGACAAGTAACTGAACTCAATGTCGCCCTTCCTGATGCTCATTTCCTACACAAGAAGAGAACCAGACTGTAGGACTGAATAAAGAAAAGATTATTAAGTGGTAGAATGAAAGAAGAGAGGCAATAATTATATTATTTTAACTGTAAAATGTCCCTCAATTATTAGTTACACTGCTCTTTCTCACAAGAAACTTTCCAAGTTGACCTATTCAATGCTCAGTTTCTCAGTTAACATCTCCCTCTATATGGACTAGAAGTGGATTGTGCAGGGCCTGGATCTGCCCTTCCAGCTACAGGGATCATAGGGATTCATAGAGAAAGACACCATAAAGCCCAAAGATCCCTTAGAGTAATGTGCTCTGTAAGGCTGCACCATCAGCCCTCTTCCATACTTCAACTTCAAGGAAGGGCAGGTCCTGCCTGACCAACCTGATCTCCTTTTATGATCAGGTTACCCACCAGGTGAATGTGGGGCAGGCTGTGGATGTAGTCTACCTGGACTTCAGCAAAGCCTTTGACACTGTCTGCCACAACAAGCTCCTGGCTAAGCTGGCAGCTCGTGGCTTAGACAAATTCACTCTGTGCTGGGTCAGGAACTGCCTGGAAGGCTGAGCCCAGAGAGTTGTGGTGAATGGTGCCACATCCAGTTGGCAGCCAGTCACTAGTG
>WAAF01010897.1:128833-153183 GCA_013400475.1 Tricholaema leucomelas
TGGAGGTGTTCAGGAAAAGCCTGGATGAGGCACTTAGTGCCATGGTCTAGTTGACTGGATAGGGCTGGGTGCTAGGTTGGACTGGATGATCTTGGAGGTCTCTTCCAACCTGATTGATTCTATTCTAACTTTCCACCTTGAAGCAAATGTCCTTTGAAAGACACAATATCCTTGGCTGCCCCTAAGCCTGTGGGAGTTGACGGTTCTGGGCTGAGTCCTATTGATGCTTTCTGCTGGAAAAGTGCTGGGCCACAGTGGTGCATAGAGAAGCCAGTTTCTTCTCGGGCTTCATTTGGCTCCAGGACACATCCTGTCTGAAAAGATAAGAAACAGACATCTGCGCACTCAGCGAAGGAGCAAGAGTTTTCTACAAGAGATTTTCTGCCCTCTCACAGACAGTTTGATCTTTGTCATCAGAGTTTCTGCTTGCCCACCAGGAGACAGGAGAGAACAGGGCAAGTTGCCATGATTTACTGAAGTCCACATGCATTTTTATTTTGGGGTTTGTGCTTGGTTTTTGGTTTCTTTAAAGGCTACTTCAGATTAAAATGTTAAAATGTTACTTTAAAATAGCTTTCAATGTTATTTTCTTTTATAAACATGTAGCAAGTATATCTCTGACTTCTGGTAATACAATTAGAGTGTTTTGCTTTTATTTCTGCAGAGTTCACATGCGTTTTATTTTGATAGAATAACCCTGGCTATAGCCTCCCACTGTTGGCAGCTATTAAGCACAAACATATCCTGCTACTTTTGTGTTTCCATCCATCACCTTCCTCTTCCCCCTCTCCCATCTGTATGTTTGTCTCCGTCACCTGCCTCAACACTTCCAGGCCAAGAGTGTTTTGTCACAGACCGTCTGTCAGCCTGCGTGTTTGCACAAAGCTAAAGTCAGTGATACCCAGCCCTGGGCAGGGTCTCTCTCACACAATATAAATTGTGATCCACAGAGGAGATGTCTGTTTTTACAGAGAGCTAATCCTCACACATCCTCGTGTGGGGTAGGTACACCTCTCACCTTTCAGAAGGAATGACTTTCTGAGCTCAGAAGCACCAGCCCTAAAACCAGGGTACCTCCTGCTGACGGGGTGCCGAGTCTGATTGCCCCCACACACACATCCCCCCCAGGACTGCATCAATCATGTTTGGTACAGGCATGCATAATTCCCCTCACCAAATTTCCTGAGTATAGGAAAATCATGCATGTAAATGTATCCTCAGTGCCAGACATCTTTGGCTGGCTTTTGTGGTCGATGACTGCTCCCTCATCAAGCTTTGAAAAAGGTGGCATGAGGATTTTGTGAAGTGGCAAGCAGCAGCCTTCCCCAAAACAACTCCAACCACAAACTCTTGAGTTTTCTTTATATATTAACCCATTAAGGTGTGCATACAGGTGTAGGTTCAGTCATTCAGTGATTCTGCTAAAGTATTAAACAGAGGTTGTGCATGGGTTTTGTCATCCCTTGCTGCCACAAGGCTCTGCTTACACCAAACAAATATGGACAGTGGCAAACCGCAGTGGTCGATGATGCTCCCAATAGATGTCAGGGGAAATGGAGTAATAAAATCCACAAAGGCAGGTACCTTTTTCCCTGCTGCATCACTGAAGGTGAGTGTAGGAGAGGAGGGTTACTTTATATTGTCTCACCAGAACCAGGAATGTGGCAGTTGGTGCACTTTCAAAAGCTACAGAGTACTTACACATAGGTATGTCAGATGTTGGCAGTGTACTGTCTTCACTCGAGGAGATGTAAGCTTGTCATTTTCTCTTCCATCTGTGACATGAGTGTTTCCCCAGCACCCAGATGGGAACTCTTCACTTCTTTTAGGCATACAGAAATCTGCACCATCTCATAAACCCCTATAGACTGGCAATCGAATTCTACCTCACATCTACTTCAGCATTTGCAGCTTAGGGCAGTAAGAAGCTGATTGCTTGGAGGACTACGATGCTGGTTTGAGAAATACGTAGGCTTTGAGTTACAGTTGTAAGAGTTTGCTTTGTTGGGCTGCAGTTCAGACAGGAGAGCAGCAGTCAGGAACTAGCCAGGCAGAGCCTGCTAGCTGTTAAAACAAAGCCAGCATTTCAAACTCTACATCTCACAGGAGTCAACCGAATTTCTTCCTAGCTGCTCTCTAGAGAAAACTTCCATTTCCAAGGACAGTCTATATCAAAACTCTCCAGTCTGAATCTGTTCTGAAATTTCAGTGTGAAGCACTGAAACAGTTGTTTTTCCCAGGACCTCTTCTTGCATAATTGTTGCTATCTTTTGATAATATTTGTTAAGCATCCTTCTGGCTTCCCTTGCCTCTGTTGTATTTCCCTACAGGTTCCAGATGTCTGTCCACCTTTTCCCTCTCCTCCTTTTCTTCATACCTGAAATTCTATACCACACCAAATTCACAGTGGAAAGATCTTGAACATTATCTGTAGATTAAAAATTATCAGCTTGGATTTTAATTAAGAAAAAAATTCCAGTAGATGTTTGTTTGTTTGTTTGTTTTCAGTGACTCTAAGTTTCACCAAGTTCAAGTTTTTATGGCTATTTAAGGAAATTTCATGCAAATCAGATGAAAATGTGCCCCAATTCAGCAGGAGTTAGGCCCCAATTCAGCAACGTGCTTAGGCGTGGGCTTAAAGTCATCCATTAACGCGCCTGAGTGTTGAATAAATCCTCTGTGGTATTTGGAGCTTGGAGAGTGTTTAAGTATTGTTGTGATTTCAAATTCTTCTCAGCAGAGTGAAAAAGTATCACATACATTAGATAAAAACACTTGAAACACTTTCATTTAAAAACAATAATAAATTGAAGAGGATTGATGCTTCTAATTTAGCCAACATCTTGGAGCAGGCCAGGCCAAACCGTACAGCAGGGTAAGAGGACAGACTGAAAGAGTTGGGGCTGTGTAGTCTGGAGAGGAGGAGGCTCCAAGGTGGCCTTATTGTGACTTTTCAGTATCTGAAAGGGGCCTACAAAAAAGCTGGGGAGGGACATTTTAGGATATCAGGGAGAGAAAGGACTAGAGGGAATGGAGCAAAGTTGAAGATGGGGAGATTGAGGCTGGGCGTGAGGGGAAAGTTGTTCAGCATGAGAGTGGTGAGAGCCTCGAATGGGTTGTCCAGGGAGGTGGTTGAGGCCCTGTCCCTGGAGGTGTTTAAGGGCAGGCTGGATGAGGCTCTGGCCAGGCTGCTCTAGGATAGGATGTCCCTACCCATGTCAGGGGGCTTGTGGTCCCTTCCAAACCTGACTGATTCTATGATTCTATTCTATGTGTCCTCCTGTAGCCTCTACCGAAAGGGCAAGCCAGCAGCGCAGAGTGATGTCACTGAGTAGTAGGAAGATTCCTGCCTGTCTTCTGCCACTGACAGGCATGTGATGGCAGAGGTCAGACACCCTCTCCTTTCTCACTTGGTGATGAAGGGTGAATGGTGCTCTTCGGACAGCTCTGTGTGAGGGCCCAAAGCTCCCAAAGGCTAACAGAAATCACTGGAGGATGTTCCTGATGCTGAGGTTAGTCAGGTTAGTCCTGCCAAGCTGCCACTCCCACAATGCTGCATAGTCCCATTCACCTCTGCCTCAGACTCAGCCATTTGCTTCCAAGCCCAAGCAGACCTACTGCTGTACACACAGACCAGGCTATTTTAAAACCACACACCTCTTCATGTGAATTACTTTCCCAGTGGGTCACTCCAGCAAGGAACTTGTTTCACTGTTATTAAGCAGGACTTAGGTTGTATCCTCTTGCAAGAGCCATCAAGTGTTTTGAGCTCCTTAAAGCTGTCAATGTATTTTCACCTCCTCTTTTATTCATCAGCACATTTTTGTAAACAAGGAGAGTGTGTGTGATTCTGCAAGGTAGTTGAAAAATAAAGCAAAGTCTTTGGCTTTAATCTGAGCTGCAGACAACACTGGATTGTCGGTAACATCTCTTTAAAGAAGTGCTCTTTCAGCTCAGCTTTCATACCAATGTACAACAAAAGTTTGGTGAGAGATGTAAAGATAACAATTTCAAATTTCAGTGCTTACTGAGAAGGGTGGAGAATTGTTTTTTCTTAGACAAAAGCCACACTGAACAGAGTAAGACCGTGGCACGACTCTCTTTCTCATTTGGCCTCTACCTGAAAGAAGCTAGGCATGAAATGAATAAGCCACTAAATGTGACTCAGCTACCAAACACAATTTAAAAAGTAAGTCTTTGTTTACTGAAAGAAAATCATCTAACAATAGAGCTACCTGCTTCAGCAGGCAGGCCTGACTGGTAATGCCAGGCTGGTTAATACTTCATTATTTTAAATGCAGGATTTCCCCTCTTGATGTATGAACAGATGGGTTTGTGGCAACAACTCCACGGTTCTTTTTTAATTATTATTATTTCTTAATGCTAAACTTGTTTGGACTGCATGAGGCAAGCTATTAAAAACAGCAGAGTGCTGGGCTTGAAAGTATCATCTCAGTATTATACTCAAAAGGATCTAATAAAATGCCTGAGGGAATAATCATTCCATCTCTGACGGTGCCCAGTACTGGGAATGTCAGGAAGAGATGTAAAACACTGGGATGTTTAACCTGGGGAAAATTATACAGCACTGTATACAGGTGGAGCTGGAGTCCCTTGTATTGAGGGCAGGAGGCAAAGAGAGAAGGAACAGGTAGGTAGAGAGGAAGGTGTTCAAGTCTGTGGGCCATTTAAATATACAGGGAAACGAAGTGAAGGTTATTTTCCTCTTGTTGTCAGGGTCCCCAAAACATGAAACTGAAGAATACCATAACCTTTACTGTAGGACTGTGGAAGGCAGTGTCCTCTTACTGAGGACACTGTCCATTTTGTTGGGTCCCCAGTCCTCACATAGTAAGTGCTAGCAGTAACAGCAACACAACTGGGGAGATTCATGTCTCGAATCCTGCCAGTCACATCCATCTGTACTCCTCCTCCTCCCCATCCATGTTGGTTTCATTGCTTCAGCTAAACACCTAAAATAAGCTGGTCCAAGGCTAGGCTATGAATCAAGTCACCATCCCTGAGATGTTCAGGCTTGGCTACTGCACCTCCAAGTGGGTGCCACCCAGCTTAATTTCAGGCATCATCCCTGCATTATCTGAGGACTGTATGCGCTGTGCAGCCACCGTGAAGGACTAGATCTGCAAGAAAGATATTTCAGTTGTTGGCATATATTTCAAAGGTACTTAGTTTTACCTTCTTGCTCGGTTAGTTACCCTCTGCAGCTTTTGGAAAGCCACAAAGCCATTTTCAGCCCCGTTGTGCCATGTGAGAGTTGGAAGTAAGCTGGTCAAAGAACCCTGATATATGAGTTACTTATTCTGTGGTAAGCAAACGTTGTGCATTTTCTCTATGAGATAAAAAAAGTGAGCTAACTGGCCCAGATTCGATGCAGATGTTATTGAAATAAATCTGGGAGGCTTGAGGCATGATGTTGAAGCAGGACCAGACGCAGCATGTAAAATCCTGCTTTAGCTGATAGTCAAATTTCCATTGGTTTTAGCAGTTCTGTGACTCTGTCCATGCTGTCTGCTGCTACTATCTGGATTTTAATCATTGTGAATTTTGAGAAAAAAACACACTTTAAACCCAAACCACTTGCTTTACATAAAACTTAACTCTTTTTTGGACTGACTTATTCACAAGCTGTTTAGCCTGAACAGAGCCCCATTAGCTCTGAAAAGCAGTATTTTTGCTTATGATGATTAACAAAGAAGATAAATCCAGTTTAACTTTAAGACTATGTTTTCAGGACTAGCAATTGTGCAAACAGTGGTGGATATGACATAGAAAACAAAATTAGTTCTCAATAGCCTCTCTTTTTACAATGTCATTGTGGGCTCTATTGACTTTAGACTGGCTTTTTTTTTTCTGTGGATGCCATGGAATTTAAGATGACTTGAAACACTCAAATGAACACATTTAAATGTGTGTATTTATGGGGAAAGGAGGGGGATTCACACTTAAATCCTAAGTGCTGGAATTAGCTCCCACAAAGCCCAAGTGTGTTGACTTTTGAATGTATTCAGCTGATGGAGCAGAAATTTGTTGGCTAGCTACAAGTTACCCTTTTTTTTCCCCTCTGTAGAGAAAATCTCACTATAACAGAGTAAGTGCAGTATGTTTAAGTACACAATTTCAGCTACAGAGTGGTGGGATTCATCTGCAGGACTTCAGATTCCCTTTGCTGATATAGTTGGGTGAATCTTGGACTGTCTGTGCTGTTCTTGCTCCACAAATGCAGAGCTCTCCATCTGCCCTCAGTCCTAAACTGTGCGCTCAAGGTGGGCTCTGTTAGAGAGACTTGGGTAAATCAGGCCACAGGAATTTAAGATATTAACCAGGGCTCTTAGGATGTTAGTTGGCAAGGCCCATGTGGGAGACCCTTGCCATAGCAGATGTGCCAGTAGAGAGCAGAGTGCCCACATGTTGTACCAGATCAGTGAGCCAGGCAGCCAACAGTGTAAGCACAAGGACAAACCCATTTCCTCCTCCACTTTTACAGTAGAAAATAATCTGGGAATGAAAGGGTATCAGTAGCTGGAGATGTCTTCAGCAGCTGAGGTCTGAAAGTTCATCTGCTGGAACCAAAACTATAAGAGGCAACTCATGTATTGTTAGAAGTCTCCTTATGCTAACTTCATTACTCAGATTAATTGCATAAAGTGTTACAGATTAAATCTGAAACTTAGCTAATTGCCTCATCTTTGTGTGGTATAAGGGAGTAAACATTTTTAACCACCTGGCTGTGCTTCACCAATTATTTTTACAAGTCCTATTGGTTCTGGCTCTTCGCTTTCCTGATTTAAACAGCAGCACAGCAGCTGGATGAAGCAGTGGGAGAAAGACCTATTCTTGTAGCAGGAGTACATTTGGTGCTTACAAGTCAGTGGGCAGGACAATGCTGCCTTGAGGGGCTCAGACCAGAGCTTCTCAGGAGGATGCTCCATCATGCTGACATTTTTGCCTTCTGGGTATGAAAGAAAGGCAATTCTGCAAAGATCAATATGCCTATCATCATGCCTGGCAGATTCCCTACAGCCTCTGGCACTTGCTGTGGAAAAAAAAAACAAAACAAACAAAAAACCTCTCTGTTGCTCTTACTCCTTTCTTCTTGTGAATAAAACCTGCAATCTATGCCTAGATTTTGCTTTGCAGATACCAGTACACACTCTATCTATCTATCTGCCTGGCTGGCTATCTATGATAAGGATAATTGTACCTGAATTTAACCTATTGTCTATCTCACTGCAAAATCTTCAGTGAAACATGCTGATTAGTTTGATAGGCAGTGCAAATGACCATTCGGAATCGATCACAGGGGTCTGGTGCGAAATTCTTTTCCTCTAGCAGAAAAGGGACATATAATGCAAACATTGTGTGCCTGACATATTTTTATAACAGAGTACTAAGAAAATACTTGCTACCTGAAATATTTCTGTAAGTCACTGAAGCAAGCAATCCAACATGTGGGTTACATTACATTCAGAGCTGATCTTAGTTTTGTAACACGCACTAAACAGCAGTATGTAGGAGGCTCAGGTTTAATAAAACTAAAACTTTCGGTGGTGCATACAGCCAATAAAGATTTAAGCATGCTGGGCATGATCAGCATACTAATTGCTGCATTAATAAATCCTGAAGCCTGGGTTGTTTTGAAAGGCAAATAAAATTATTGTAGAAACCTTGAAAAGTATTTACTTGAAAAAAAAAAAAGTTAGCATATGTCTGTAGCAAGATGTGTGTGAATATAAAAGATTAGTGGTAACACTGATCTGACATGTTTTGGTGGAGGTTTTTTTTTACCTCTCTGTTATGTGCAGTTGGGACTTTGCAGCATCTGATGTTAAATTGTTCTACTCTGGTGTTTATTGACAAAACATCTCTAAAACCCAGTCATGTTTCTGTAACTACTAGTGATAATGAAATTTATCTCTCGTTGAGTAAGTCATGTTGTACATGTGAAAGGATCTGGAATAGTAAGGTTGGACAGAGGTATCTAGTCAGCTAGAACACTTCAGACCACAAGCTAAAGGGAACATGAAGGAAATTGCTCCAGAATAAAAGTTGTCCTAGGTATCCACTTCACAAAGCTGGAGTGAAATCTTTCCCAGGAGGCCAGGGAAACGAGAGGCCCCCGAGGTCTTTTCTTGTGTGGAAACACAACCACAACTGGGTCTGAACTGATATGAAGTAGTACTTGAAGTGCTGCAGGCCAGCACACAGCATCTTGTCAGGCTGTCATCAAGAAGGTCTTCCATTCTCACTTCTGTTTCCCAGTAGCCCTCCCAGCTCCGACTGGAAAGAAACTCTGCCCACCTCACCCAGAAACCATCCAAAGATAAGTGACAAGAGGCTCCCAGCTTATGAAGCTTGCAAAGGTGAAAAGAAAGATTAAAAAATTAGCCCCAAGAGTTTACAGAAGTGGAAAGTAGTCTGTGCATTTCCAAAACTAGTGGTGGAAGAAAAATAGCTTTACATGCCACAAAATGCAAAGAAATGTTGTATTTTCACCAGGAGCTCATTTGCCTAGCAAAAAGCACAATCCACTGTTCTTTACCTCTTAAATAAAAATTGTTTATTAAGAAGTTTGGAATTTTTTTAATGAATGGCAGAATTAACGAGCCGTGCTCAAGCAGCAACGACTCCTGCCAACTGGTGCATTAGTCAGCTATTAGCATACTTCTTGGGTAATTTGAAGGCATTTTTTCATAGTGCATTGGAAATCACAAAAGACTCGTTGAACTCAACGGGATCTTTACTCCCAGTCAGCTTGCCTTACAGTCTGATGACTGTGGCAGTTCTAATATATGTTGAGATTCTTCTCAGTGGCATCACCTCCATCCCCAGAAAGGTGATGGGGCAATTTATCCTTGGTGTTGTCCTAAGGCATATCAAGCACAAGGGAGGTCATTAGGAGCAGTCAGCATGGCTTCATCAAGGGGAAGTCATGTTTGACCAACCAGGTAGCCTTTTATGAGGGCATAAGCAGGGGGATTGATGATGGTAGAGCAGGGGATCTGTTTTTTCTTGATTTCAGTAAAGCATTTGACACTGTCTCCCACAGCATCCTTCTGGCTAAACTGAGGCAGTGTGATCTGGATGATGAGGTTGTGGGGTAGATTGGGAACTGCTTGAAGGAAAGAAGTCAGAGAGTTGTGGTCAATAGGATGGAGTCTAGTTGGAGGCCTGTAACTAGTGGAGTCCCACAAGGACCAGTTCTGTTCAATATATTCATCGATGACCCAGATGAGGGCATAGAGTGCACTGTCAGCAAGGTTGTTGATGATACCTAACTGGGTGGAGTGACTGCATCTGGAGTACTGTGTCCAGTTCTGGGCACTCCAGTTCAACAAGGACATAGAACTGCTTGAGAGGGTCCGGCACAGAGCCACAAAGTTGATGAAGGGAATGGAACATCTCTTTTATGAGGAGAGACTGAGGAAGCTGGGGCTCTTTAGCTTGGAGGAGACTGAGAGGATGGAGCCAGGCTCTTCTCAGTGAAGCCCAATGACAGGACAAGGAGCAGTGGGTGGATATTGAGGCATAGGAATCCTCATGTAAACATGAGGAGGAATTTTTTCCCTGTGAGGGTGACAGAACACTGGATCAGGCTGCTTGGGGGGGCTGTGGCATCTCTCTCTCTGGAAACATTCAAAACCTGCCTGGACACGTTCCTGTGTGATCTGGTATAGGTGATCCTGCTCTGGCGGAGGATTTGGACTGGATGATCTTTTGAGGTCCTGACATTCTGCGATTCTGTGATTCTGTGATCAGTACAATTAGTGGAGAGAATCAGCAAATACTGTAAGGACTTCTTTTAGAAACACCTGATTTTTAGAACAGCAGTTCTAAGTATCTCCTTCTCTTTCTTCTACTCATTATCATATGGACTGACAGGCAAGATCTGGAGACAGAGAAAATGGCAGGGTCAGGGGAGAGGGGAAAGAAAAAGATTGTATCTCTCTTTTCTTGTAATCTCTTGTCCACCCAGTGTGATGCAGGTAAGAAGCATGTGTTAAAGCTGTGAGTTCTGAATCCTGAGCAGAGTGTTTCCAGCATGCAGATGATACAAGTATAGCACATGTTACTCCTACTGGGAGAAAGCGATGAGCAAAAAGTGTTTTGTTATTGCAGTGTCAAAAGGAATCCCCAGGCTGGAGAAGCTGTGGTTTCTAGCAAAAACAGGGGTGAAATAAGAATGATTAAAAACTACAGAGTGACGCAGATGTTTTGGCAATGGTACTTCAAGTTTCCACCAAGCAACTTTAATGAGGCAGGAAGTGAGGAAGTGGGATTATATTAAAGGACCTGGAGCCAGACTGTAGATATCAGGAATGGTTCTGAAGTCTGCAGCATATTCTGTAGGCTACATGGATCAAACTAAGCTTTTGATGCCTAAAGCAGGGACAGCAAGACCAGTGACATTTGTTTCTTTTCTACATCTTTTATGTCCTTTATTAGACTCTCTTGAAAGAGTAGCCATCTTCTACTAACAATTTCTACTGTGACAAACAATGCTGTGATCAGCAGTGCTGTAGCCTCTGCTAGATGTGGCTTTTAATCTCATAGACTATACAATCCTTGATTTCAGCCTGCATACATATCAAGCTATATGCTTGCAGCATCTTGGATTCTTAGTCAATGACAGTAAGTTCTTTTAGTTGATTACCATGTGGTCTTCTTTGTTTCAGAAGCAGCTGCAGCAACTCTACAGCCAGTTTCCGGAGCAGACATGTCCTTATGTTACAGAGCAATCCTTCCTTTTTCACAGAGTACATTAAATGAATCTCACTCCTTTTAAAAACTGGCTATCAGAGCCAAAGGAAGTGTTCCACACATGCAACCCTGTTCCCAAAATGTGCTCGCTGTCTTAGAAAATATTTCAGGCTTTCTCTGTCTTCTGAGCAGAGTTTAGTCCTCCTCTTGTAGCTTTGTGCCATAGAAGTACTTGGAATTTTTTTAAATAGAGATTGTTTAGTTTATAGTGCTGAACACCATGGCACTGCATCCTGTTGCTCCCATTGCAACCATGCTGCTGCTGCTCCTGAGCTCTACATCTGAGCTACGTTCAGCAAGTTTATGGTGAGCATAGGTTAAAGTTCAAGCAACTATGAGTTAAATCATTATCTGGGATGAAAACTGAAATAAAACAAAATGTCCCAGGTTGAGAACTATAGGGTTAAAAATCCTCTAGGGACTAGGAGATTGTTATTCAATCCCATAATTCTGCTATCCCTTTATAAACTGACCATAGAATCTCCTCTGGCCAGTGAGGCAGTGGTGGGGATGGAAGGTCCTGGTCAGGTAGTGGCTCCTGTGAATGGCATTGACCCCACAGTGATTTTCTTCCCTGTTCAACCACCTCCTTCTCATCCACCACCAGATCCTCCTCCTTTTAAACTGTCCATAGAGAAAGTGGATGGAGAAGTGCTGGGAAAGGTTAAATAAAATTTGAAACAATTCTGTTTAGATTGGGGAAGATAAGGACACAGACTGGTGGTGTGGCAGATTCACTTCTGATTGTACAGCTAGAGCAGAGGAACTGCAGGATGGAACCCTCAGGTGTGATGGATGGCCTGGTACAAGAGACAAGTAGAAGCATGGGACTCTTGTAAATACTGGAACTCATCTGTGACAGAAATGGAACTCATCTGTAACAAAGGGATATTCACTCCTGCACACATGAGAAGCAGAATAGAGCAACAGCTTGAAGAATAAAAGTGGACTGGACTTAGTTGCCCCATTGGACTGCCCTAGGGGTGAATACTTGCCATTTGAGAGGGATGTGGACTGATCCAGATTGTGCCAACAGGGACTCTAAGAGAATCTGCAATGAGTAATTGAAACTTTACAGTGGGCAGGTGCTTGTGCATTTGTAGTTCAGTGGCAGAACACACTTTGATGTGGGAGACTTGGGTTCGATTCCTGGCTGGATGCACAGACTGAAAAGACTTGAGGGAGAATGGCCTGGGACTGTTCATTATTTGATGTTGAGTGTTACTGAGCACAATGCAAATGGAAATAGAGTTCCTTTGTTGGTGAAAATAATTTGTTGGGAAAAATTGTATGGGTGTTTTCTGCCTTTGGGTGGGGACACAACCTGTCCAAGGGGTGGTTATTTCCTGGTGGAGGAAGTCCAGGACATGTATGTTGGGCAATGCAGGAAGGTGGTAAGATCAAGTCTGTTCCACAAAGGAGTTTGATTTTGACTGAGAGGGTTTGAGTTCAAAGCATGTACAAGTTGTTATTGAATTTCTTTCAGATAGCCAATGTCATCTGAGAAGGCCCATTCGATGAGAAGGAGAATTGTGTCCAGGATCTGAGCGACAGATAGGTTTGAAGAAAGCGCTGGAAAGATGAATGATTTGGATTGCAGTATTTGCTGTATAGAATCTGATTCTAGTTAGGTGAGCAGGAATTATGGGATCTAATAAGGGATGGATTTTCCCAGCTTGGGAACTATAGGGCTAAAAATCCTCTAGGAACTAGAATATTGTTATTCAATCCCATAATTCTGCTATCTCTTTATAAACTCACGGCAAGGCCAGCTCCTTCTCCTTTCCTCCTCTCCCAGCCCTGTGTCAGATGGGAGCCACTTTTATCCAGACAAACATGAAAGGGGCCTCCAGTGTCTTGTGTTTAGGCCTATGGATGGCAGAGGCATGGGGGAGGGCAGGATTGGAGCACTGGGGTTTATAGATGTAGTTTTGGGTTGGGGGAAAATTTAAAGGGGTGGCCATGGATGTTGTATCTGCTTTGTAATTTCTGTATCTCTCTCTCCAAATATAATTCTGTTTTTTTCTCCAGTTCATTTGAGAGCTTCGTTCTGTCATCTCTTAAAAAAAAACATGACACAAGGTAATAGCTGAGTTTCTGGGTTTTGAGTTTCTGGTTTGCAAATTTTAGGTTCATTTGAGCCAAAATCTCAGAACTGAAGACTACAAGATCATTAAGAAGCCACACCTGCATTTGCAACATGAACACCGGATCACAGTCAGCCCAATTGATGAGTCAATCCTAATAAATCAATTATGTTTATTCAGATCATTAGAAGTGTGCTGGGATACTGTTTGCCTAATGGGGTTTACTGTCTGGCCATTCTGGAAAACTCATGAGTATGACTCTCATTGTATCTGTTTTATCACTCACTATCTTACTCAAACCCAGAAATCAGAAATTGCCAGGTTGGAGCGGAAGATAACATTTTTAAAGCCTACTAATCTCAATTTTTCATTGTTTGGCACAAGTGTCTAGGTTCAGCCTAGAAATTTCAGCATAGAAATTGCTCATGAGTATACCTAACATAATGCCCAGACCAAAAGTCCCATCACAGCTTGCATGAGGCAGGGGAAAGTTCCAAAACTTAAACCAACTCGGTCATTCATACAGTGACTCTGACAGAAGCTGAAACATGCTTACCAAGGTCTTTTAACTCTTTGCCAGCTTCATTAAGTATTGCACTGCAGGTGTGAGAAGCAAGAATAGTCCTGATCAGTTTAAAAAAAAAAAAAAACAAACACTGATTTAAAATTAAAAAGGTCTAATCCATTCAATTCATACTCTGCAAAAACAACATGCTGCAAGTAGATGCCTTTAAAAAAGAGTAATGGTAAAGCACTGTAACAAATACCATACAGAAATGAAACTTTCCATATTTTCACTTTACTGTAGATAATGCACCTCAAAGTAACCATTCACCACAAACCTGTATTTACTGACTAGTGATAACCATTTTTTTGTTGAGATATTTGATTCTGTTTCTCTTCCAATCCTTATCCAGGTGCTCTGTATCCCACAAAGATACGTTCTCTGTATATTAGAACAATATTATTTTGGGGTGATAATAAAAACAATTAAGACAAATCTATGCTGTATAGGATGGCTTATAACCTAATGTGTTTGTGCATCTTCAGGTCTTGATTTTTCTGCTATTTGTGCTTAATGACAAGCAAGCAAAGTTGCTCTGTAGTGATGCCAGTCCCAGCTGCGAAAGGTAAGACATTCTAAATAATTAACAAGGAGAAAATCAGTCTTAGTAATCTGTCATTCCAGATTCAATATATAGCTACACTCCATTTGTGTACCATGTAGTCCTCCCTGTCTAAATAGAGAGTCTCTGTAGCCGATGTGCTCCTTCCTCAGTGAGGAAGATGAATTATGTGGCTCAGCCTCATTGGCAAGAAATCATACAGCCCCCACATGTCAGTAGAAGTATCCTCATCACCACTCATGGAGAATCTAATCCTCGTCTGTCACAATGGTCTCCAAAACATAGAGTATTCTCTGAACTACAGCCAATTTTTTGGTTATTCACTGCATCAAGAGCAGCAGTTGCTGTTCTCTGTGTGTGTGTGTGCATTATACTTTAACATATAAATACACCTACTTCTCAGGCAGTTACTTTGAAGCTAAGAGGGGGTGGAAATCAGTGGAAATCCCTAGCGATTTCTTTTGAGGGCTGATACTTGAAACTTCGAGTTTCATTCATAACAATATGCAAAGACTAGTGGTCTTGACATGACTCTCTTTGGGGAATTTTTCACAGATGAACATTTTGCCTAGTCTTATTTCATAATGTGTGAGTGAAATACAGTGCACAATAGATTGATAGGGCTACTTTAAAGAAGCCTTTGTCAAAAATTCCTGAGTGCTTGACCCGTTTCTTCAGTAGTAAGTCCTACCAGAAATGCAATCTGAATGTACAGTGAGTAGGACAAATGTGGCTTGGCATAAGTAGCTGCAGGTCTGCAGAGGTGTGCCATGATGGAAGGTGAGTGCTAGCTGAATTGCTGCTCCACTGAAAAGGCACCTGTTGATATAAAATACAGTTAAAGAGCAAAAGAGACTATGTTGCAGTGGTGATCCTTAGAAGCAATGTGAAGGTAAGACCAAATACATGTCTCAGCATGTCCATGCTTTTAGTACATGAAAAAGGGAATAGTTTTCTTTCTAATCAAGCTGAGGGGAGCAGTTGTCTCTCCACCAAAACCCCAGGGCTGGGGGAGAAGGTTTAAGGCCATATCCAGATTGGACAGAATAAACGGGTGGGCTAGTGTATACTAAAAACAACGTTTCAACACACTGATCTAGTTTCAAATCATTTGAACAGGCAAGCAAGCTTGTTTCATGAGGTATTTGGTACCTCATGGATATTTCAGTGTGGTCATTTTAGCATCTCCTCTTCCACTCATAGTTGGAAAATTTAAAGTCTGTGAAAGACCTATGCACATGTGGTGCACTTACATAGTAGAGGGACATATGATTTTATTTGCCCTTGCCTAATAAATAAAGGATAGGCTTCTGAGGGTGATTCAGCACTGCTTAAGGAACAGTCTCCCATCAGTGGCTTGCACGGAACACGAGTTTCACAACCCTGTAATCACTGGGGGTTCTCGTTCCGCACCAGAACCACGTTTTCTTTCTCCCCCACTGGCTGTGCATTTACACTGGATACTTCAAACTCACCAAAGGGTTCAGGAAAATAGATTATCTGGAATTAAATAGGTACCACTTAGTGAACGAGTGAAGCAGAAAGAAAAAGAAGTGAGTGCCAAGCTGTGAATGCAAATTTTTCACTTCTTAGCATTAATCTTATTCTTGATGAAAGACCGAGGCTGAAAAACCACACAGAGCCCATGGACTTTGCTTGTCAGAGCAGACAGCAGAAGTGGCAGATACCCACTGGGCATAAAGTGTGGGTTGTAGGCTAGCTTGAGTTTGTTTGGTTTTTTTTCTGTACAGAGTGTCAGAAACTTAAGGTTACCTTGCCATCTGATTTCTTTACTGATCTTGTTTGGGATTCAGAGAGCTGCCCAGAACTGAGATTAAGACAACTACTCAGAAAAGCCAAATCTTGGCAGTAGTTTTTTGTCCCTAAAATTTCACAATTTCTTTATGGAAAAAGCTATTAAGAGCTGATTGTCAGAGATGTCTTTCATAACTCAAAACAACTTACTGTCATACCTGTTTACAGCCACATACCTAGATCCATTTTTATGATAGACAAATTTGTCTATTGTCAATTAAACTATTCCGTAAATTAAACTTCATTTCACTTAGACAAATAAAACAGCGTTAAAGTCTCAGTGTTATTACAAATATAAGAATTGCTGGTGTCGTAACAGCGTAATCCTAAGAACGGTATCAGAATCTCTTCCTTGCTTGGTTTAAGCACACTGCAGGCCAATAATTTATCACAAGACTTCAGAGGGAAGGGAAGGGAAGGGAAGGGAAGGGAAGGGAAGGGAAGGGAAGGGAAGGGAAGGGAAGGGAAGGGAAGGGGAGGGAAGGGAAGGGAAGGGAAGGGGAGGGAAGGGCAGAGAAGGGAAGAGANACCACCTTATGTAGGGCAGATAATTTCTAATCCCTTTTTTTGTCACACAGGCTAACATCATCTTTATTGGCATGGGCTTTAACTCAGATCTTTCCTTGCATAAATACAGGTACCAGCCATCACATTCACATGAGATACAGGGTGGAGAAGTATGTTTGAGTCAGGGAAAACAGGAGAAAATGTGGACATATATATGCATACAATTTCTCTTACCTCTTTTACTAACATATTTTTTGTTAGTGGCACTAAAAGCTGCAGAGATGGACTTTTTATGGACTCTAGGTGATGTATTTTCAAATATGACTGCTATTTTCAAATACTGACCCAATTGGCAGGATTGCCTGCAAAATGCCCACTGGGAAGCCTGTCTTTTCACAACAGCAAAGGAGATGTGGAAGAAGCACTTGCACTGACATTAATTTGACATCTCAAAATGTATTAATGCTGGCTATCTGAGTTTTAGTGTCCAAAAGAGTAGTCTGGTCTACCAAACTGATGAATGTGGAAGTTTTATGTGTACACATGGGCTTGTGAACTACCCTTCACCTGCACCAGAGGGGAATATTTGATGAATACTACCACATTGTTCTTCAAGGAAAAGAAGCAGAAGATAGCCTCAAAACTGCACTTCAACTGCATAAGCAGACAACAAGTCAGATCTTGCAAATAGGAAAGAATTACTTGCACAATGATTATTTAGTTTGAATATCCTTTAGCTAATGTTTACTTTTCAACCAAGACAATTTGTTACTTGCAAGAGAAAAAGAGACACTTTCTGCAGGTTCCTACATTCATAAATCTACTGCATTTTTGTAATTTCTTAAAATAGTAATGAAGCTGAATTTATTTTGTGCTTTGATGTTGGCTTTGCTTCTCAGTGTATTTTATAATGAAGCATTTTAAAAATTGCCAATTGATTGTTAAAGGTATCTGGAAGTTTTGTTTTCTTTAAGTCAGGCTCATACTGCTTCAATAACTGATTTTACTTCCATTAGCCTCCTATTTTTAATCCTAGGCAGCAATTGAAAATATTGTTATCTCCTTGGCACTGTGAATATGTACACTTGGTGAATATGCATTATCTAATAACTTCACACCTTCATGCTGTCACCTTCCTTCACAACAGAGATCTCATAAATGTGATTTTAGTAACTTGGAGGGAGTGCAGTGTACTGTACCTTTCAAAAGTTAGATTAAAATTCAGTAAAGGAACTACAGTCTTAACTTGAAGCTGCGAGGTACACAGAACTGATGCACCAATCCCAAATAAAAGTCCTTTCCTGGCGAGTCCAAACATCATTGGCAGTGACCTTTATGAATTTGGTTGGACGATCTGTGGTGGTGCACAGCAAAAAGACAAGGATCAATGGGTACAAACTGGAACATAGAAAGTTTTATCTCAACATGAGGAGAAACTTCTTTACAGTGAGGGTGACAGCACTGGAACAGGCTGCCCAGAGAGGTTGTGGGGTCTCCTTCTCTGAAGACTTTCAAAACCCATCTGGATGCATTCTGGTGCAAATTACCCTAGGGGATCCTGCCTTGGCAAGGGAGCTTGGACTCGATGATCTCTGGAGGTACCTTCCAATGTCTAAAGTCCTGTGATTCTGTGAATCTCCAGGCAGTACCAAACTAGCTCAGGAACCTCTGGAGGAAATGTTACAAAGTGAGAGGAGTTGTGAGATTTATCAATAAGGTTTGAAGGTCTACATTGGAAGGAAACACTAGAGTTTCACAGAATAATTGAGAATAATAACAAAATATATTTATCCTTGAAAATATAAACTCATTCTGCAGTAAGGGAGGTTCACAGGGCAGTGAAACAAAGCAACGGGTTGGGCTTTTGCAAGACCAGGCAACATGCAAGGTTAATAGGAAAGTTTTTAAGCACAAAGAGTTGTCACAGTGTCTGATTCATACAGGTAAGGACAGAAGAGGTAAACAAACTTCTGTGAAGTCCAGAAATATATAACATCATTATGAAATGCCAGAGATCTAGTGGCACTTAGTAAGAAGGAACAGTTCCAAAGCAGGACACAAATGGTTACAGAGTACTAAAACATGTATTGCCATGAATCATACTTTTTCCAATGGTAAAAAAAAGTATAAAAGCACTATTTGTATGTTAGCTATATTCAGGTCCTGGTTTTCTTTCTTTATTATTAACATATCATAAAACGAGCATGGTCTTAAAATATCATAAATATCATAAAACAAGCATGGTCTTTAATCCACCATAGAAAACTCCTGTATCTAATCATCTTAGTGTAGTTTTGCAATATGGGTTGTGAAAGCATTAAAAAAAAAGAAAAAAAGCAAGAAAGAAAACAGTAATTCTACAAAAAGCAAAACAGGAAATTGAAGGTTGCTGCTGATGAAACTGATATCCAACTGGTAATCTGAGCAATGAAGTCACTAAGCCTTTCCTGCACTATAAATTTTGGTTCCTGGGACATGTTTAATGTTTTTGTTAGATTTCTTGGATAGCATGCACCAGATATTTTTAGCTAAGAATCACCACCATCATTTTGTTAGTTCCCTTAAAATACATAGTGCATAAGCATAATGTAGAAGTAGAAGGTGAAAGCTTGCTTATATTATAGTGTCGGTACTTACAGCTGGGCCTGTTGTGCAGATGACATATAAGTGATAAAACAGGGAAGGGGTTTAAGCAGAGCACAATCCTTACAAAGGCTGCCTAGTAACCAGCATCTCATTGCCTCACTGGAAGCTTTATGTTTGTTCAGGCTTTCTCGTTCAAAAACAGCAAAAAGCCCTTCTGGAACGTAGCGAGGATGGAGACTCAAAGAGCAGTGGGCAGAGTAGGTGAAATGTAATTGCAGCCAACTGAATCCTTAAAGTGGGGATAGCAAAAGATTTACATATTTTGTGGTCTGCAGTTAATCCTTGAAACTATGACAGCCATGTTTCTGATGTACAAGCATGGGCCATTTATTTACTACATACTAAAAGGCAGCAGTTTCTGAGAGATAGGTCATATCATCTGTCAATGCAACTACAAAGCCCTTTTTGGCTTCAGTGAACTTAAACACAGTATCTGTCCCAAATCTGCCTAAACACTACTGTGCAATGTCCTGGCACGTCTGTGGACGTTGTTTTAATAACCACATATTCTTTGACTGGCCTACAAATGGTGTTTGAGGAATAATTCCAAATGGCTTTAGTCTAAATAGACAATTGCATTTTGTAATTCTTGTTCTTCTTCACCTCTGAGAGCCAGCTGGCTGCAGAGGTTACATTGCCAGATGCCATCTCATCCCATGTGGTGAAGCTGGACATGACAGAGTTGACATCACGGGAAAGAAGGGAAGCATCTTTGTACACCAATTTGTTAACTCAGTTGGAGAGAGACATAAAATGGGATAAAAGAATGAAAGAGAACATCCTAAGAAGTATGAATCAATGTGAGCAGCAGAGCAGAGGATGAGAGAGGTAATTACAAAATAGGAAAGAACTGAGCTTAGTAATTGATCTGCAGATCCAACCTAGACTGCCAAATTAAGGTCGGGCGAATAAGTATGTTGTTGCATATCCATCAAAAGATTCAGGGCATTAATTTTGGTGACCTGATCAGATTTTAATTATCCACACATTTTCTAGGAAGGAAAAGTAAACTGACAATCCAGAAAACTCAAGAGATGTGTACATTCTAAGACCAAAGAACGGCGTTAGAGAGGAAGCTTTTTCTGATGCAATTTGAACTGCTGGGGAGGAACTTGTTCATGCAGGAAGTAATTTGAGTAGATGACTGGGATGACAGAGCTAGCAATCAAGGAAAAGGAAGAAGAAGAACAACAACAAAAATAGAAACCATTAATCCATTCAAGAAAGTGAATTTCAGAAAAGTCAGAGACTTTTGTGGGATTGATCTCCCAGGAAAATGGTTCAAAGGAGTGGTAAGGATTTTTAAATAAGTGGCATTAAAAACGACATCAGAAAACTATCCCATAATGAAAAAAAAGGGAGGGGGAGGGAGGGGGAATTGTATGGAAAAGACCAAGATAGCTAAATTGTGCTTTTCACAGAGCTGAAACACAAGGAGAGAGCATACAGAGCTTAGAAACTAAACCAGGTACTTCCAGGTAAGCAGAGAACTGCATCTTGAACATGTAGTGACAATGTCAGAGAGGTTAAAGCATAAAATGAATGCAATTCACATCTGGCACCAAGAATAT
Organism: Tricholaema leucomelas; assembly: GCA_013400475.1. Classification (NCBI taxonomy): domain Eukaryota; kingdom Metazoa; phylum Chordata; class Aves; order Piciformes; family Lybiidae; genus Tricholaema lacrymosa; species Tricholaema leucomelas. The sequence continues at coordinate 149,366 of WAAF01010897.1, forward strand.
CTGATGCAGAAAGGCAGGGAAGGATTGCATGGCTCTGTTCCTGCAACATGCCCTGTTTGAAAGAATACATGCAGTGCTCATTTGATGCACCAACCTTAAGCCATTAAACTCTGCCCAAAATACTGTAAAAAATCTAAACTCTCTTGCTGAAAAGCTGACAGTTATTTCTGTGCCACAAAAAGATGGCAGAAGAGGATCAAGCTCTGCCCCAGGACTCTGCAAAACCACAAAATGACTCACGACTCCCAGAAAATTGTACAAAACCACTAAATGCAGTCAAAAGCAGAAGAGAGATGCTGTGGGTGATCTGATCTATGAGAAGGAAATTTCCCTTCCAACCCAACCCTGCCAGTGAGGGTACGAGTAGAGGGTGGAAGGCAGCGAGGGTGTGTTTTGCTATATGAGTAACAAAAGGAAGATCATGGAACAGAATAAGAAGGCTATTGACAGAGGACCTTGAGGAAGACCATCAATTTGAGGAAGACTGGAGAAAGAGAAAACAAAGTAGGGACTCCTATGTGGTGCATGCAAAGGTGTTTGGAATGGTGTGGCTGCCTATGGTCTCTAATGGCATGGGAGGCTGTGCTGAGCGCAGTTTGGCAGAAACCTGCCCTGAGACCTGTTACTAGTCAATGTTTTTATTACTGACTTGAAGAAGCAACGCTTGCAGATGACTCCAGTTTGGGGAGACTTGTAAATAGTGAACAAGTAATAGCAAATTCTACACTGTCTACAAAACTGAGAAATAGCATTTTAAAACATCCAATTCAGTAAGAATGACAGCAAAGTGGTATGTAAGGGGTTGCATAGGCACAGGACAAGAAACAAGCTGATAGATGGTGGCTCTGTAAGAACAGACCTCATGGTTATGGTGGGTTGTGAGATGAACCATGGTCCATTCTACTAAGGGTGAACTCTATCCAGGGGTTGGATGGAAGCAGAGCCTGCAGGGCAGGGGAGTTTGTCTATCCATTCCACCACAGAAGGACTCAATTAGGGGGAATTCAGGAAAGTCATCAACCAAAAATATATAAAGCAGGGTCTATGAGAAAGATTTGAATTAATATGGAAAAGAAAACCCAACCAAACAAAAAAAAACCCCATACCTTTAAAAAAAAAAGAAATAAATATAATAACCTGTTAACTATTTCAGAGATTTCCTTTGCACAAGTCCTTTTAACATCAGTAGGAATTGCAGTTTCTTTCTTTTTCAATTATTTCTCTTCTCTATTAATTTTAATGGATAAATTAGACCAATCTGATTGAGAGAAAGCTTCAAAATTTGTGAAAGGAAGATTAACTCCTTTGAATGTACCTTTGAAGAGAATGGGATGTTTTGGGGAAAAGTGCCTTTCACAAGAACTGAAAAATCTGTGATGGAAGCTGAGATCTTATTAGTATCTGTGCAATTACACCGAAGTTATCAGAATCTGTTTGCATTAGAACTGAATCTAATGGGTATTTCTCAAGTGACATCTGAATTGGGCCCTTAAAATACATCCACAGAGGGCTGTAGCTGCTCTTGTCTCCCCTGCCCTGTAGCTCAGGTCCAGACCTGATTACACATTTGCCTCCTATGTGTGCTGTCTGGAACTCAGTCGCTGCAGTCAGCATGCTGAACAGGGAGCTGGACAAATCAGCTAGTGAAGAATGCTTTAAAGAGCAGCACGTCTTGCATTTTGCTTCTTTTGGAGGTTAGGCTCTTAACCCAGGCTGTTGTTCCTTTCAACAACGTAGCAAGAGGTCACTCTCTTCTTTTATCACACAGGCTAAAAAAGAGCAAGAGGTTGCGGTCATCACAATAACCTTTTGTCCTCTAATTCAGCAGCTGAAGCACTTCTCAGGACACAGGTTGTTCAAGGCTCTCACAAGACTGTACCCTGGTGACAGAGTTACTGGTAAGTTTGGGGACTCCTCTGTTTGCCAGGTCACGCACAGAAAGCCTTCAAGAGTCATTGTGTTAAGAAAGACTGTGACGTTCTAATCAGGTGCATGGGCTCCTCACATGGGAAGACAGAGGCAAGGACTTAGCCCAGCTCTCAGGCTTGCTTTATACATTATACATGATGACTGCACTGGATGAAATTATTCAGTAGCTCCTAGGACAGGCCTGAACCCAGCCTGCACAGATCTGTGGGGAACGCAACCATTCTGGTCACTTTCAGAGGAAGAGATTTATGGGTCTTAAAGACTTTATGCACCTAAAAAAGTACATAGAGAGGAATTTTGTATTATCCACTCTCTACATGAATGTGGACCAGGCACTCACCTCCAAATTACATGGATGATCCCGCTCAGTGCAAGAAATTGAATTTGGGGGGGGGGGGAAAGGGTAAGAAATCTTTGTAGCACAGTGTGCTCCACCAAGCAAATCTTCAGCATTATCCATGAGCGAACTGCAAGACTGAAAGACAAAAGAGTAACTGAAGAAATACATCTCTGTGTGAAGTTGTTCTTGACTGTTGATATTTATGAGCAATGATTGCCTGGCTGAAGTTTCAAGAAGTAAAGAAGAAAAACCAGCTTTATCAATGAGTTGGGGTGACATCCATCCCTTTGCTACCTGCCCAATACACTGAAGTGGCATTCATAACGCTCCTAGGGGTTTTGTTTTCCAGGCCTAGTCCCATAAATGGTGGTTTATATCATGAGGCCATCAGAGAGCTAAATAAATGTCGTGTCTATTAGCTAGTGCCAACAGAAACTTGATTGCAATAAAGCCTCAGTTGTTGAATGCTTTTATGAATACCAACGTTATTCATTTTGCTCCTGGAATCTCTTCTGTTTTGTTTATGCACATGCACACACATATTTCTAATGTATGTATGTAGGAAGCACGAAGAAATGAACCTGGAATATTTCCCTCTGCAGTGTGTTGGAGTGCCGTTCACTCAACAGTTGCAGGACCCACTTGCTGCTGAAGTCCTAGCACTCCATATTTCTGAACAGGATGCCTGTGAGAAGTCACCAAGAGATGAATAGAGAGTTTTCATATAGTAGTAATGTAAAGCCAGAAATTTGGGCACTTACAAAGGAGTGACTCTTGCATAGAATAGGCAGCATAATCCAATTCTAGCTTTCTGGTTTATTTTTCTTCCATTCCTTAGCTTCTTTTATGGGAAGTGGTCTTCATTGGTGCTCCACACTGGATGACACATTTCTGAGTCTCTGTCTAAATACATATTTCAGGAACTGTAAGTATTCTGGTTGACAAACCCCAGAGCTTCAGTTCCAAGGAGCGTCTTGGATTCTTGATCACAAATGTGTTTTTCTTACATTACAACCTGGAAAGTCAGATGTTGGAACATCATGAGCCAACTTCAAGGAGTTTATCATCAGTAATACAAAGCATTTGAAAGCATTTTGCTGCCATTTCTGTGTTTGTAGTCTTTTTCTTTTGTAATTTCATGAGCATTTAGTCTCACATTCAGAGCAATACCTCCTATTGAAATCAATTCATTTCGCTATGTACTCATAGAATCTGGGGACAGACTGGCTGGAGAGCAGCCAGGAAGAAAGGGACTGGTGGTACTGGTAGATAGCAGGCTGAAGATGAGCCAGCAGTGTGCCCAGGTAGCCAAGAGAGCCAATGGCATCCTGGCCTGGATCAGGAAGAGTGTGGCCAGTAGGACGAGGGAGGTTATTCTTCCCCTGTACTCAACACTGGTCAGGCCACACCTTGAGTACTGTGTCCAGTTCTGGGCTCCTCAACTCAAGAGAGATGTTGAGGTGCTGGAAGGTGTCCAGAGAAGGGCAACGAAGCTGGTGAGGGGCCTGGAAGACAAACCCTGTGAGGAGAGGCTGAGGGAGCTGGGGTT